>PVIY010012136.1:0-62928 GCA_004026745.1 Myrmecophaga tridactyla
GGTGTCTGGGCGCCCCGGGACCTTTTGTGTTATGCCTCTCCTTGGGAATTTTCATGGGAAGAGCTAAGAAATGTGGCCGAGGGTTGGCCTGATTTGTGTGCCCACGTAGAGGTTTTGAGAAGATTAGCCTGAGTTTCCACAGTATAGGCTGCTTGTGTTCTTGGGACTCCAGAAACTGGTTTTTCAGGGGTGAGTAAATCTTTACCCACATATCGCGCAATGTAACTTTTAAACATCCAAGTAGATTTGTACAGGATTTGTACAAGATTGTAAAGAGTGTTGTCAGCTGGGAAACTGCTTACTAAAGAGACCTGTGACCCTTTCCGATATATTTAATCGATGCATAGGCTTCCAGCGGTTGAAATACGGTGCAGGCAGCGTTTGGACGTGACGATGTAGTAGTAGGTTTTCCTCCCAAACTTAGTCATAGAAATTTACTTCAAAAATCTGAATAGATACCTTATTTTTCAAATAAGATTCTCTACTGAGCTTTTCTCTTAAAAACGGGAGGGAAGGAAGTTCAATAAATGTGAAAGACACACCTTAATAATCTAAAGAAGAAACTGCTGTCCCGGTAAATTTTACCATTTACTAACATTTTCCTGCTATGGCATATAGTTAAAATGCTAATATATTGAAATGAATTCATTTCTGGCTTGAAGCAGACAAGCAAGGCTTTCTAGGTTTTAAACTGTTCAGTGTTAGCAAGGGTGGATATTGGGTGGAGTAGGTGGCTGCTGTGATTCACCCTTATTAGTGATAGAAAACATTTTTAGCTTTGTCATTGCAGAGACAGGATCATGCTCTTTGGATCAATAAGACAGGTTTTTAAAATTTAAATGCTAATATTATATCCTGGAGTATTTTTAAATGTTTTCATGATGTAAAGACTTGTTTCTCCTGATAAAATATGAAATACATGATTTGCCTTTTCTCTTTGTAAGTGCCACTTTTGCAAGAGGCCTATTTATGTTTTGAGTTTGTTCCCACATTGTATGTTAGGTGGGCTTGGAAAGACATGCATGCCAGATTGGTGATTTTTTTCATGGGAGATTAAAGGGGAAAATTGCTGCTTTCCTTCCCAGCCACCTTTCCCTCTCATCAGAGGAGAATGTTTTGCTTTTTTATTTAAAAAAATTTTTTTTAATCTATCTGTTTTTCTAATGCAAATAGCAAGTAATCTGGACAAAATCATTGCTATGGAAATAACAGGGACAAAGAAAGCAATGCAGAGAGGGTGTATTAAAGCGGAGATGACTGTATTGACATTATTTGTTTTATGAGGATAAAACTATATTATTTTCATCTTTGTGTTCTTAACTTCCAGTCCCCTGCTTGACATAGAGACAGAAGCTTTTTGGAGTGAATTGGCATGTATTTAAGAAAAGTGGCCTACTTGAACGTGATAGTAGAGTTCAGTAGCAAATGATAATGTTTTTTGACAGTATCAATTATTATCAAGGGAGGACTCATAAGAACTCCATATTCTATGTATGTATTTGGGGAGTTCTCAAGCATATTTCCTTTTCTTTGTATTCAGTTATTTGCAATTTTTAGTTACTCTGTAGCAATTCAGAAGTACTACAATATTTTGCCTATTTTCCAGCAAGTTAACTCTGAGCCAAAGGAATATTCGTTTTATTTTGTGGTTTTATAAATTTTAGTTTTTATGACAGTGTAAGGTGGAGAATCTTGCTTAGTTGATGTGACACTTGAAAGAGAGACAAGGTATGAAAATAGACCTTCATAGGAGAGAACTCCTGAAATTAGGACAGTTTTTGTATACCGAGAGAGTATAGAAGAGTTTAGCTTGAATCATCTGGGACACCAGAGCATAAGTAAAATATTTTATTGATACAATGGCTCGAGAGACTAATTGTGACTTGAAAGCCAACCTATAAAGAAAATCCTGGGAAAGCAAATATTCAAGTTGACAACTGTGAGAGCTCACTGTGCAAGGTAGTCCTGGGGAGTTTGGAGAAGAACAAAGCCGAGAACCATAGATTTTGCCTTCTAACAGTTTATAATATAGAGTACATTTGAGAAATACACGAATAACAATACAAGATAATTTCTCTGTAAGATAGTTATGAACAAAACGCTGTATAGTTAAAAAGGAAAAAGAAACCTCAGGAAAGGCACACAGAGGTAGTTTTTGACATGCTCATTGAGGGAGAAGAATCTGAGGGGTCTATTCCAAGCAGAAGGAATTCCAGTAAGAGTTTATTCAGGGAAGAAGAAGACAGTACAGGGCTTATTCAGGGAAGAATGTTTCAGTGTGACGAGAACTAAATTCATGTAGAGGAGTTGGGGGTGAGGAAGAGCCTGGGAAGGAAGGTAGGAACTATGATATTTAAGAGAATGTTAGAGTGAGGGAGTTTACCTCATTTACTTGACAGTGGGGAGACATAGAATATTATTGAATGGTGTTCATGTTGTCACAGCAGCATCTAAAAATCATGGAGTGAGTGATGATTACTGGTCTGTAATCTGAACTGATTGATGGAGAGGTAGGTAGGCTAGTGAACAAGGGTCTGTGATAATTCAGAAATTAGTAATTTAGTAAGGAGTTGAACAAAACAATGAGGAAAGAAGAGTGAAATCTTAATAAGTTTCCGAACATAAGGTTTTCTTTATTCTTTTTGGTGATCAGAAAGGAACGTTTGTGTCTGGAGGAAGCAGGTAAGATTGACTGTTATAGAAGACTAATAACAATAAGAGTGTCATGCACGAGAACCACTGTTTTGTTCCAGAATAGCATAGCTTTTTTCAGGCTCCTTTTTTCCCTTGCAATACAGTAGGTTACGGGTGGAATTATTTGGAGCATCTTTTCAGAATGACCATGATGGACAATCCTCAACTCCTTTGATATCACCATACTGAGAGAAGTTTCTGAACTGTGGAAACAACAACAAAAAAATGTTGAAATGCAAATGAGGACTCTAATGAACAAAGGAGATAAGAGAGTAAAAATGGCCAAGACCAAAGTCTTTATAGGAATCTGAGAGAAGTTAGAGATTTTTGCCAAGCTATCTTCAGTTTCCTGCTGTCATTGGTATAACAAGAAGATTGGTCTTAGTTTCTGGGTGTCTTCCAATTTTAATATTTTGTGGCTATAAAGTTATATAGGTCCTAGCCATTCCACCTCTGCTCTGATTTCCTTCCGATTTTAAAATTAGTAGTTTTTGAAATTCATGTTGAAAGAGCATATCAACAGTATATAAAATGCAGAAAAGTCTAGTAACGTTAGTGACATAGCTTGAGGAAAAGGAGATTGTTATTAGTGATCTTAGTAAGGTATGTTGAAGAGAACAAAATTTAAATGAAAAAGATTATTAATGAATGAGCTGTGACAACTGAGTAGTTAAATAGCATTGTGTAAGATGTTAGGGGTTCAGTAAGAACTTGAGCGTGAGTAAGGGACATCAGAGGGATCCATGCACAGAGTCCATCTGGGACGGCTTGGAAACGAAATGCATCATTTACATTTTGTATATAGCTTTGCAATAGTGTATAATCACTTGGCTTCTCAAAGTCAGTGACCTTAGAATAAGAACCAAGTACTTAAGAGCATTTATACTAGATAGGCTTTGTCTGAGACAACACCATATTATCCCTTCTTGTGTTAATAGGCTTTTAGTAGATGAATTTCACTAGGCTGTGTCTATATAATGAATAAACACTTCCAGAAACTAAGGTCTCTATTGCGATTTTTTAAATAAAAATTACTTAAAATAGGGGTACACACGTAGTTCAGTGGTTAGAATGCTCAGCTTTTATGCAGGAGACCTGGGTTCGATTCCCAGACCATGTACCCCCCCCAAAAAATTACTTAATATGTAGAGAATCTCTGAAAGATGGCTGTAAAAGCTCCTAGAGCCTATTTCAGTAATATTTGAATTTAGTTAGGTATTCTAAATTAAATTAATCTCTTAATGAAAATGTGTCTTTTAAGGCTGATTATTTTGACATAAAACTGATAACTTTATTCTTGATAACTAATAAATCTTAATGTGATTTTATTGTCATAATGGGAAAAGTATGGGCTCTGGAAGCAGACTGTTTTTGAATCATTGCTCCATTAACTTCTAGTTTTGTGACCATGGGTAAGTTTCTTAATCTCTTAGCCTGTTTCTTCATTTATAAATAGGTGATGATGGTACCTGCATTTTAGGCTTGTAGTTAAAGTGCTCATAATGGACATTTATTGAGCAGTTACTATATACTGTGAGCAGTATCAAATTGTACTGAATTGTATCATGCCCTCCCTTAGGGTTCTTACTAAAATGTTGGCATCTTGTCTGAACCCTTTTTCTAGACTGCAGTCATTTTTCCTTGTTACTATTGTTTTAAAGTTGGGGTTGCTCAGGAATAAGGAAGTGAAGAACTGATCACAAAGTGAGAGCAAGGATTTGAACCCAGATGAGATTAAATGAAACGCTGCATATAAAGTCCCCAGTACTAAATACTACATGATAGTGTTACATTTGTCACCTTCTGATTTAAGATCACAGTGTGTGAATCTCTGTTCTTGAGGAATTTACACAGTTCAATAAATACAAAACATGAATATATATAGCTTAGAAAGGGAAGAATACTGGTCTGTGGTAGACAAAAATGTAAGATTGACTGTCTCCTTCTTATACAGAATTTAAAAACCCCTGGGTTTTGCAAAATAAAGAGAAAGCACTGCTTGGTTGCTTTTGAGATGAGTAAACTGGAATGTTACAAGGTATAGGACGATCTCCATAACAAAAAATTGGCCAGCCTAAAAATGTCAACAGTTCTGAGATTGAGAAACCCTGGATTAAGTCATTTTTTAAAATGAATGGTATCAAGTTGTACCAAACTGTATCATGCCTACCCTTTGGGTTCTTCTTTCAGTGTCCGCATCTTGTTTGAACCCTTTGTCTAGACTTAAGTAATTTTTCCTTGTCACTGTTTGTGTACGGTTTAACTACAGTTCACCTTTCCAAAGTACTGCCTCATTGTTACCTCCAAAGTCCTTGAGCTTATTCTATTTTGTTCTTTTAAAAAAATTGCACAAAGGAAAAAGATGATCTGAAATTCTCCTGAAATCCAATAAGAGCAGTTAAAATCAATGTTGGCCAGGAATGTTTCTCCCTCAGTCATAACTGCTGTTGGTAGTTTGTCATGTGTGGTTCCAGACTTTTAACCCTGTGTTGTTTGTTTATTTGGATGTTGCATAATTTAACCAATCCAATATTAAACATTTAGGTTGCAAACAATTTTTTTCCATTATAAACAACACTGGGAAGAACATATTTGTTGTAAGTTTTGTGCTAGGATTTACGAAGGATAAGTTCTTGGAAGTGTAATTACCAAATTAAAGCATATGCACTTTTCCCAGATAACCCTGTAAAGTTTGTACAAGTTTACATTGTCACCAAGCAGTGATTGAGAATGCCATTTCCCTTTACTCTCTCCAGCACAGACTGGTAATTTTTTTGTTTTTTGGTGTTTTTTTAAAAATATTTTTATTGCAAACTCTTCACACACACATACATTCTATACATGGTGTACAATTAGTGGCTCACAGTATCATCACATAGTTGTATCGTCATCAGCATTACCAGTTTTAGAACATTTGCATCACTCCAGAAAAAGAAAATAAAAGAAAAACTCATACTCCTTATCCCTCCCTCTCATTAACCACTAGTTATTCCATCTACCCAATTTATTTTATCCTTTGTCCCTTCCTCCCCATTATTTATTTATTTTTTTACTCATCTGTCCATACCCTGTATCATCCATCTTCAAGAAACATGGCTACTGAAACACAGCTTGACACTTTTGGGTACTTCCCTCCACCCACTCCAATACACCATAAACTTAAAAAGGATATCTATATAACGCATAAGAATAACCTCCAGGATAACCTCTTGACTCTGTTTGAAATCTCTGAGCTGCTGAAACTTTATTTTGTCTCATTTCTCTCTTCCCCCTTTTGGTCAAGAAGGCTTTCTCAGTCCCAAGATGCCAAGTTCCAGCTCATCCCCAGAGTTCTGGTCCACCTTGCCAGGGAGATTTAGATTTACACCCCTGGGAGTCATGTCCCATGTAGTGGGGAAGGCAGTGAGTGAGTTCACCTGCCAAGTTGACTTAGAGTGGCCACATCTGAGCAACAAAAGAGGTTTTCTGGGGGGTGACTGTTAGGCATAATTATCAGTAGGCTTAGCCTATCCTTTGCAGAAGTAAGTTTCATCAGGGTGAACCTCAAGATTGAGGGCTTGGCCTATTGATTTGGTTACCCTACTGCTTGGGAGAATATGAGAAGTCTCCAAATGGAGAAGTTTAATGTTTCCTCCTTTCTCCCCAGCCCCCAAGAGGTCTTTGCAAACACTTCTTTATTCACTGCTCAAATTACCCTAGGCTATATTAGAGCATCATACTAACCTGGACAAACTCAACAAGATCTCACTCCCTATTTAAGATTCCATGTATGTATGGTGTTCCACTAAACTGACCATACGAGTTAAATTAGGAAATGCACTACCCACAATACAAATTTTGCCCCCAATAAAACATCTCTCCCTTTAGTCTTACACCAAAATTGAGGTTTTTAAAATATGAACGATAACATCCTTTACCCTGTATTCTGATAGACCTTAGGCCTATCCAGATCTCCATTATTCGTGCTTCTTGTCAAAGTCTGATCACTTTTTCAACTTTTTAGACAGTTCCTATATGCCTCAGAGTGCTAACTCTGAGTCTCAGGTGTCACATAAATATCTGAAGTTTCTGGGAACAACCAGATTATAAACAAAAGCTCAGTATCTCAGAATTTAGAAATAACAGTTACACCTCCTGAATACATGTGACTGCTTTTATATGTGACTGCTGTAAGAGCTTACAATGTAGGACCCTTTACAATAGCCCCCAACCTGATAACCTATGTTCTCGACTTCATTTCACTGAGTTTTTATATTATAGTTAGTTCGTATGTTGAGACATGAAAAATTTGTCTTTTTGTTCCTGACATTTCATTCAGCCTTACAGGTTTTGAGATAACCAAAATCTAGTGACCCTCTGGATTAAAATTGAGCTTCATTGTTCAGTCTTGGATATAATTAGGTCTGCAGTTCTCAGAAAGACCTCTTTATCAGAATTAAGTTTTTTAAGTCTCATCCAGTTTCACTTCTAAAGTGTTAACAAAGTATGGGGTTCTGTTAACTCAAGGTGCTTGATAGTTGGGAAGTTTGCTTGATAACATTGGTGTTTATGATATTTTTCATTAAGACCAGTTTTTGTATTGAGGACTGGTTCTTTCAGAGTGATAAAGGAAAATGTCTGAGTTTGCGCGTTAACTTTCTTGGGTATCAAGAGGGGTGAGAGAGGCATTGTTTAAAATATGTGAAGAGAAGAAAAATTGTATTTCATCCATTACACCTGTAAATAAACACTTGATCCATAAGTAAGTCAGTGATGAGTATTTAAATATTTAGTGATAACCATCATAGGAAAACAAGTTTTAGGTTGTATACTGAAGTATTTACAAACAAAATGATCTTCAAAAAGTGGGTAGAGGTTTAGGTGAAACAAGTATTCTAAGAGCAAAAACTGGAAACAGTCCATTAATTTACCAGAATGGGTAAACAAACTGGTATATTCATACAGTGGCATACCATTCAGCAATAAAAGGAACAGACTATTGATAAACACTACAGTGTGGGTGAATTTCAAGCACATTATGTTAAGCGAAAGAAGCCTTGCACAAAAGAATACATAGTATGTGATTCCATTTATATAAAATTCTAGGATAAGGAAAACTAGTCTGTGGCATGAAAAAAAAAAATCAAGTGTGTCCTTGGGGGTGGGAGACAGTATTGACAGAGAAGAGTTAAATGATTATATTGGTATGCGTTCAGATTATCCAGGTTGATACATTTGTCAGAATTCAGCAAATGTGCATTAATTTAAAAAATGGATATGTGATAAAGTGCATGTGGTTAAAATGTTAATGATAGGATCTAAGTGGTCAGTAATATATAGGTAGTCACTGTAATTGTTGGTTGCCATGTATTAGGAGTATAGTCTAAATTAATGTGGTTGGATGCGTCTAATATCTGTAGCTAGAAAAAACAAAACCTGTGTCTTTCTGATCTGAAGAAATATGATAATGTATAGAAAGGTATTGATGTCTACTTAAGAGGTATGTCTTAGGTAGACTAGAACCATGGCTTTTGTATAATTGGAAATGAATGCTAATTAGGTTAATGGTATTACAGGGTTCCGTGAAACACATAATTGCCCAAACACTAATGTAGTGGGTCTCAAACTTCTTGGTTTCTGAACCCTTTTGCATCCTTAAAATATTGAAGACTTCAAAAAGTTGTGTAGATTACCATGTATTTTATCATATATCTGTTACTTATGTTATTAGGAATTAAAACTGAGGAATTTTATAATATTAAATCATTTAGAATAATAAACTCATTGGAAGTTAAATAAATAAAATGTTTTGTTTTGTTTTGTTTTTCATGAAAAATTTATTTCCAAAACAACAAAATCAAGTGAGAATAGCAACATTGTTTTACATTGTCTGTTGCAATATCACTTCTCTTTTAGTTTTTGGAAAACTCCATTCATGAGAGAATAAGAGTAGAAAAAGGACATAATATCTTAATGTTGCTATGAAAATAGCTTTGGCTTTGTGGGTCCCTTGTAAAGGGTCCCAGAAGTTCCTAGATTATACCTTAAAGCTGCTGCCCTGGGTGGGGGCTCTGCTTTGAAAATCTTTCTAACCATTACTTTGATGGGTGACTGAGCAGCTTATTTTCTTGGTAGTCATTATTATATGGTGGTAGTTAAATTTGTAAAACCTCAATGTTCTGACACTCCTCTTCACAAAAAAAAAAAGAAATATGCTAGGAATATGGGTTTGGAGATGAGAAAATTTCCAGAGTTGAAAAAAGAGAAGAGTTGATTTCAGAGATTGGGTGTTAAGGGTCCCTATATTAATTTCTTAAAAGCATGTTGCAATAGTTTGTTTCCTGTTTTGAGGATGTTAATGTTGAATTAATATCTCTCTTTCCTTCCCCCTCCCCATTACCCAACACAAAACAGAGTTAGAGTGATTGAAATATGTAGATAAGACTTTTTGGAGCTAGTTGTGTTCAGGTTTGAAAAATAGACAGCTTTTGAATACCAGTGAGTTAAGTGAGCTGTTTGCCAGCATTAGTTAAGACATTTATGAATGAATGAAACTTGTCCTTTGTACTGATCAAATATGTGTGTGTGTGTTTGATATTTTTGTAAGATGTTTGTTGAGAATCTTCTGTGTTACAGAAACTGTGCTGTTTAATGTTACATGTATCATCTTACTAAATACTCAGAACAGTCCCATCACGCATGCATTTTTTTTAACTTTATTGTATAGTATAACATATATACAAAGCAAAGAAATTAAAAAAGTAATAGTTTTCAAAGTACTCTTCAACAAGGGGTTACAGGACAGATCCCAGAGTTTGTCATATGATCCTCTCATTTTTCCTTCTAGCTGCTCCAGAATTTAGGCGGCTAGAGGGCTTGAATTTTTTTTTGTCATCACAATCAACTTTTTTTTCCCTCTTTTCTTGTGAACAATAACATAAATACAAAAAAAGCTTTAATTTCAAAGCACAGCACCACAGTTAGTTGTAGAACATATTTCAGATTTTGACATGGCTTACAATTTCAGAGTCTTAGGTTTTTACTTCTAGCTGCTCTAAAATACTGGAGACTAAAAGAGATAATCAATTTAGTGATTCAGCATTCATATTCATTTGTTAAATCCTATCTTCTGTGTATAGTTCCACCATCATCTTTGATCTTCCCATACCTTTCTTTAGGGTTGTTTGGGCTATGGCAATTCTAAATGTTTGATATTGGAAGGGCCTGTCACTAATATGGGGTAGGGAGATGGAACTATCTGATGTTCTGAAAAGGGCTAGCTGGGCTGGATTTCAGGACTTATGTGGACCAGGGGCCCATCTGGAGGTTGTAGGTTTCTGGAAAGTTACTCTAATGCATGGACCCCTTTGTGGAATCTTATATATTGCCCTAGGGTTCTTTAGGATTGGCTGGAATGGTCCTGGTTGGGGTTGGCAGGTTATGATAGGTAGCAAGGTCTACCTGAAGCTTGTGTAAGAGCAACCTCCAGAGTAGCCTCTCAACTCTATTTGAACTCTCTCTACCACTGATACTTTATTAATTATACTTCTTTTCCTCCTTTTGGTCAGGACGAAATTGTTGATTCCACTGTGCCAGATCTGGATTCATCCCTGGGAGTCCTCTCCCACATCGCCAGGGAGACTTTCACCCCTGGAATTCATGTCCCACGTAGGGGAGAGGGCAGTGATTTCACTTGCAGAGTTGGGTTTCCACAGACTGAGGCCACATGTGAACAACAAAAGAGGTCTTCTGGAAGTAATTCTTAGGCATGCCTATGGGTTGTCTAAGCTTCCATGCTACCTACATAAGCTTCATGAGTAAGCCTCATGATCGAGGGCATGGCCTATTGATTTGGGTGTCCCTAAAGTTTGACGCAGTATCAGGGGATTCCCTGATGGTAAGGTTTAACAGTTAAGTTCCATGTTCTTTCTCCCCTCCCTCAAGGGACTTTGCCAGTACTTTTAGATTATCTGCTTAATATACCCTAAGATGTATCCAGGCATTACAGCAATCTATCCAGGAATAAAGGACCTCTTTGTTCTTCTGTACTTCCTGTGTTTCAGTTGTTCAAATGAGCTATATGGATAGGTTGAATTAGATTATGCACTACAGAAGATTTCCGTTCAGAGCAAATAAACCTTTCTTCCATTAGTCTCAAATATGTGTCCAGTTATGTTTTGTTTTTTTTATCCAGATGGGCAGTATTCTATGATCTCATTGTCATCTGGATCTTTTGCTTTGGTTGAACTAGCATAATACTTAGAGATCCTGTAAGATGTCCTTAGTTTGCTAACTTTGACTTTGAGTGTTCTTTCTCTTGAATATTTATTATAGGCTTTATTTAGAGAAGTGTTGGGGCAATGGTAAGATTATGGCTTTAAGAAATTCTGCACTATAAATGCTTTTTTCCCTAAAGGACAGTCTTAGATTGTTGTTTGTAAATGTTAGGATAACTGTGGAAAATAAGTGAAAAAGTCTGGAATATGCTTTAAAAGCATAAACTATAGTGATCTCCAGATTCGGTTTTTTTATTTCCCAAATAATTTTTATTGTTGTTACTCATCTAGAATACTTTCCTTCTGTTTTGCTTGTTCCACCAAACCAGGCATACCACTTGAACACAAACTACTACTGATGGTCCCCTGGAAAATTTTCTTTTCTCCTCTCCTTTCTCACACCTTCCATGTTAATCCTTTAGATATTTTCAAGAAGAAAACTTGACAGTTAGCTCTCTAATAGAGAGAGGGTCAAGAGAGAAAACTATAGTAGAGTAGGGAGTGGGTAGAAGAAGCTTGCATTGCTCTGACTCAATGACTAAGCTTAAGATTAAACAAAATATTTAAATTGCAGTATTAATTTATTCAACAGATTCATTTTATTGATCATCCAAGTATAGTGCTTAAGTACTAAGAAAAGAAAATTATTAGAATTGAATTCTTGCCTCAAATTGCTCCCAAGCTAGTAGAGTCAAATATGTAAATAAATAATTGTAATAAAATTCTTGCCTCAAATTGCTCCCAGGTTAGTAGAGTCAAATATGTAAATTAATAATTGTAATAAAACGTAAGTATTTCAGTAAAGGTATAATAGAGTCCTAGGTTCAATGAAAAACTAATGAGTTACAGGACGTAAGATATTTCAATGATATGCAAACAAATTTTTTTCTTCAATGATTTTTTAAATTGAGATATCATCTTCTAAAGTGTACATCGGTGGTTCACAATATCATATAGCTGTGCATTCATCATTACATAGATTTTTGAGCATTTTCCTTACTCCAGAAACAACAAAAATAAAAGTAAAAATGAACACCCAAAACATCCCATAACCCCCATACCCCTATTGTTTATTTTTTGTCCTTTTTTTTCTCATCTGTCCATACACTGCATAAAGGGAGTGTCAGTCACAAAAGTTTTCATACTCACAGGTTCAGAACTTAAAAGCTCCATAGTAATTCAGTCATCTTCAGTGCATATAAAAATTTGATTTATTTTGCACAAAGCTGAGACTTTCATGGAAATAGCATTTTTTTGTATTAACTTATTTCTTAGTTTTCAATCCTTGATTATTATTACTGCATTAAATAGTAAAAAAAATAATTTGATGCATTTCTTAAATAATTCAGGAGGTGGGAGTGATTGTTTATGATCTGCTGTACATCTCTGGGAAGAAAAAAACATAATTTATCCTCTTTATACCTTTATCAAAAAATACTTAGTGAAAGTGAGGATACTGTGAGACATGAATTGTTTATTTTGGACATTACCCTTGATGCCCAATGAATGGAGGTGGCGAAAGGTGCAATGACTAAGAAGCAGAATGAGTGAACTATGGGTGTATACATAAGATGGAATATTGTGCAGCTACAGAAAGGAACAAAGTCATGAGGCAGGCAGTGAGGTGAATGAACCTTGAGAACTTTATGATGTACAAAATAAGTCAGAAACAAAAGAACAAATATTGTATGGTCTCTTTTAGAGAACACTTGTAAGAAAATTGGGGCCTAGATTTTAAGCTTTTGTATCAGTCACATTTATTCCTGAGCTTTAAGTGTTATTTCTAGATTCTGAGATGTGCTATATGTATAACCTGATATTTCCTTGGGATTTTGGATACCTGTGTGACACCTAAGACTTAGAGTTGAAGTTCTGTAGCTCTGAAAGTCAGCACTGCTACATACAACAATTGTTTAAGAAACCGAAAGAGAGATCAGGCTTCACTTAGAGATAAGAACGAAGCTGATCTGGTTGGGACTAAGTTAAGTCAGAATACCTTAAAGTATTTTAAGTGTGTTCTTTACCAGAATACGCTGCTGAAGGATGACAGTGTCTGTGTTTTAGAACTTCACCTACTGTATGAGACCAAAGGAAAATAGCTTTATTTTGTCCAAACCTAAGTTTTCTGTAGTACATAATCTAACTCAATCTGTCTGGATAGATCATTTAAATAACCCAAATTCATAGATCCCACAAGGGGAACGAGGGCTTGTAGTTCTGTATAGCTCAATGTAATACCCAGATACATCCCAGAGTATGTTGGGCAGATAATTAAAAAGTATTGGCAACATCTCTTGAAGAGGGACTGGAGAAAAAATATGGAATAATTTTTAAACTTTCCCACCTTGGAAACCCCTGATACTCTCTCAAACCCTAGGGACTCCCAAGTTAATAGGCCTAGCCCGGTATCTTCATGCTTGCTCTTAAGAAAATTATTGTGTAGTGGAGAAGCTAGGCCAACCTATAATTATGCCTGAGTTACTTCCAGAGAACCTCTTTTGTTATTTAGATGTGGCCTCTCTTTCTCTCAAAGCCCAATGTTGCAAGTAAAATCAGTATCCTCCCCCCTACATGGAACAGGATGTCAAGGAGTGTGAGTCTCCCTGGCAATGTGGGACATGACTCTCAGAGATAATCCTGAGCCTGGCACCATAGGATCAACAGTTACTACTTGACCAAAAGAAGAAATAGAAGTGTAACAAAATAAGGTAACAATGGCTAAGAGACTTCAAGTGGAGTAGAGAGGCTGTTTTGGAGGTTACTCTTTGCAAGAAGCTTCAGCTAGATGCTGCTGTTTGTCAAGATTTGCTAAACCTCAATCCAACATCATTCCTATTAACCCTAAGGAAAACCCAGGGCTGTATCAGAGATCCTACAAAAGTAGCACGCACTAAGTTTACTTTTCAGAAACCTAAATATTCAGAGGGTTCCTAGGCCGGACAAGTCTTGAAACCCAGAGGTGCTGGTCTCTCTAAGAACATCAGTCAGTTCCATCCCCCTATCCCATATTGTCAACATCCCTTTTCAGCATGACAGAAGTTAGAATGTCATAACCCAAATATCCACAAAGATTGGGAAAATGATCAGAGGAGAAGGAGTTGTGACAGAGAAGTTAGGATTTAACATATGAGTAAGACTACTGAATCATTATATTGATACTTCTTTTTAGTCTCCAGTGTCTTGGAGCAGCTAGAAGTAAAAAACTTTGAAGTCTTTTTTTAAATACTTGTTAAAATGTAGTTTGAAATTTATTGCTTTTTTGTATGTATGTTATTTCAGAATAAAAAATGTTAGAAAACAAAACTTAGGGGTGCATAGATTAGTTCAGTGGTAGAATGCTCGTCTTCATGAGGGAAACCCGGGTTCGATTCCCAGACCGTGCGCCCCACCCCCCACCCCAAGAAAAAAATTCAGGCACAAAACTTAGTGAACAACCGGCAAGAACTGGCAGGAATATCTGTCTCAAAGCTCCAGAAAACAGCTAAAGGATTGTAGTCACAGGGTGAATGCCAAATCCAGGAAAAAAGCTGTAGGATCTTGTGGCACCCTGGCTGACCCCTTACCCGAACTTCACTGTCTCAGTGCATTGCGGGCCCACAACTTCCAATGCTGATCCTGGGTCCTTGTTCCAAAGGAAACAATAACCCTCGTGCACATACTGGCAGCATGTGTATCTGGCTTGGTCTGTCTAGTGGTGGCAGGTCTGAGTGGTGGCTCAAGGGACTCACCATCCTAGAACCTGCCCTTCATGTAGAAGGCAGCTCACAGAGTTCTCTAGAACCCTGCAGGGAAACTGGTCAAGTGGCTACCCGCAGAAAGGGATTGGTAGCTGTGGGACTCTGGTGCAGTGTTTGGGACCATGATGAAACTGTTTCCCAGAGAAGAGGGGACATTCCAGAGTATATAAACAGGAAATTCGTAGGACTAAACATGCATGCCCAAAACAAGAGGCATGTGCAGAAAGTACCAGGGAGGCCTCTATGCTTTGATCTGGTGCTATCCTCTAAACTCATTGTACAGATAGCTCTAAAGAAGAACACTTGTACACGTCAGCCTGCAAAGATTTGGAATGGTGTTCTCTTTTTTCCCTTTTATTTTTAATTTTATTTGTTAGTTCAGGGAAAGCTCTATCATAACACTAGCTTGGATACAGCCTTAAGGAACAGACAGTTTATAAAACTATCGAAGCATCCAGGTTTCTACGGAACATACAGAGAAATAGCAGGTGAGTACCCAGGCAAAGTAGAATGTTAAAGCATTAAAAACCATCAGTGAGGAGGATTAGACCTGGTGCATTCCAGATAAAGACTTCAAAAAATGGTCCTAAATATGCTCAAAGAGCTACAGGGAAAAATAGACAAAGAACAGAAGGAAAATGATAGATAAACACAAAGAGAATCTCAGTAGAGAGATGAAGATGGAAATTATGAAAAGCAACCAACAGATCTGTAGATCACAGTATCAGAAATTAAAAATTCCCTAGAGGGGTTCATAGCAGTTTGGGGATGGCAAAAAAAGAATCAGGAAACTTGAAGACTTCAAGACAATTGAAATCATCCATTTTGAAGAGCAGAAAGGAAAGAGTGAAGTAGAGTAAACAAAGCCTGAGCAACCTGTGGGAACTTGTACCAGTATGCACATTGCGGTAATCCCCCCAAAAAAGTAAAGAGGGGCAGAGAATATTCAGGGAAACAATGGTTGTGAAAACTTCCCCATTTCAATAAAAGATATGAATATACACATCCAAAGTGCTCAGTGCACTCCAAACAGGATAAATGGATACCGACCAGTACCGTGCAATGTTAAAATCAGTCTGTTGAATGCCAAAGATAAAGAGAAAATTCTGAAAGCCACAAAACAGAAGCAAAATGTCACACACAAGGAAGCGTCAATTAGATTAAGTGACAATCTCTCATTGGAAACCACGAAGGCATTGGGAAGACATATTTAAAATGCTGAAAGCAAAAAATTGCCAACCAGGAATTCTATATCCAACAAAATTCTTTGAAAAGTGAGGGTGGGATTAAGACATTCCCATTTAAAACAAGCTATGGAATTTCATCACCACTAGACCAGCCCTACAAGAAATGCCAAGGGGAGTTCTGCAGATTGAAAGGCAAGGGCACTAGACAATTGACTGAAGTCACACAAAGAAATAAAGATCTCTGGTAAAGATAATGGCATGGGTAAATATAAAAACCAGTACTATTACATTTTTTATTTGTAACTCCGTTTTTTACTTCCTATAGGATCTAAAAGGCAAATGCATCAAATGATAAATCAGGGGCTGTGGACTCATTATGTATAAGTAATTTGTGAGAAGAACTGCATAAAGGTGGGGGATTGAGGGATTTAGGAACACAGTTTATGTATGCTATTGAAATTCTTAAATTAGTAGTAAAGCAAATGAGACAGCTATAGATTTAGGATTTTAAATGTAAGCTGTGTCATAACCACAAAGAAAATTTCAGAGACTGCAAACTCAGAGAGACAGGTTACCAGCATGGGGACAGGGAAAATGGGGAATTAATAAGTGTAGAGTTTTTGGGGGAGTAAAGACAAAGTTCAGATAATGGATGCTGCAACGTTAATAGTATGTTTGGGAGTACTTGGGCTGGGAAGATTTATGTTGTGTGTATGTTTCCACAATTAAAGAAAGATAAACCGAAGGGATAATGACAGTTAAATGCAATATGTGACATTGGATGGAGCTAAGAATGGAGAACAGGCTCAAAAGGACAGTCATTACTGGGACATAAGAAAAAATAAGATTATAGAATGTAAGCTTTACATCAGTGTTAAATTTCTTGAACTTGATAAATGTATTTAAAGTGATTGCATAAGTGAATATTCTTGTTTGTAGGAAATGTACATGGAAACGTTAGTTATCTGTTCAAGGAATACAATTTGTGCAACCTGTTCAAATATTCAACAGATACAGGAAGGGGAGCAAAATGTGAAAATTGGTGGATTGGGTTATCTGGGGCGAGGTTGAAAGTATGAGTATGGGATTGTCTGGGGTTTTTGTTATTTTTACAACTGTCCTGTTGAAATTATTTCAAATTAAAACTTAAAAAAAATTTAAAGATTCATTTTTGAATGTGACAGTTTTCTGGAAATTTCTGATTTTAATCTAAATGAACTGGCAGCGGTTTAAAATGCTTATTTTAACTATTGATCAAACTAGTTTCCTGTAATTTATATCATGATAGCAAAGCACAAATGAATCTACAAAATTCTTTCATCCTCTTGTCTTTTGTGCTACTTTTGTTCTGTTTTTAAACATTTCCTAAAATTTGACAAAGATATACACTACTGAAAGATTTAGCCATAGTGATGGGTGCTGTGCAAATAATTTCCCCTAAAGTTTCAAATCAGTGCTCATAAAATAGTTTCACTTAGTTACACATGCTATCCACATAAGAGAAGCTTTCTACCTGGTTTTCCTTGTAAATGTTCCGTGTGTATATTTGATCATTTGGATTGTCAGTTATTTTTTAATTGAATATAATTCACATACCAGAAAATTCACCTTTTTAAAAATGTTCAATTCAAAAGTTTTTATTCACACAGTTGTGCAGCCATCATTACCATCTGCTTCCACAATATTTTCATCATTCCCAAAAAGAAACCCCCACAGTCACTCCTCATTTCCCCCTTTCCTCAGCCTCCGACAGACTGCTGATCTACTTTTTGTCTCTGGATTTGTCTGTTCTGGATGTTTCAATTAAGTGGAATCATACAATGTGGTCTTTTATCAGCCACCTTTCACTTAGCGTAAGGTTTTTAAGGTTCATCCATGTTGTAAGCATCAGTACATCATTCCTTTTTATGGCTGAATAATATTCTGTTATATAGATGATACCACATTTTGTCTATCCATTCATTCACCAGTTAATGAACATTTGATTTGTTGTCACTTTTTGGCTATCATGAATAATGTGGCTCTGAACCGTCATGAAAAAGTTTCTGCATGGACACAGATTTCATTTCTTAGGATATATACCTTGGAATGAAACTATTGGGTCGTGTGGTAACAGTTTAGCCTTTCTTGCAAGACTTTTCCAAAGTCGATAACACCATCTTCTATTCCCACCAGCAGGCAGTGTATCACGGTTCCAGTTTCTCCACATCCTCATTAATGCTTGTTAGTACATTTTTCCTTTTAACCATCCTGGTGAGTATGAAATGGCATCTTATTGTGTGTTTTTGTTTTTGTTTTTGTTTTTTTTATTATTATTTTTTATTAATTAAAAAACTACAAGAAGCACAAACATTCCCAACACATACACTCAGCAGTTCACAATATCATCACATAGTTGCATATTCATCATCATGATTATTTCCCACACATTTGCATCAATTCAGAAAAAGACGTAAAAAGACAACAGAAAAATAAAACAAAAACAGAGAAAAAAAATTTTACGTACCATACCCCTTACCCCTTGCTTTCATTGATCACTAGCATTTCAAACTAAATTTATTTTAACATTTGTTCCCCCTATTATTTATTTTTATTCCATATATTCTACTCATCTCTTGATAAGGTAGATAAAAGGAGCATCAGACACAAGGTTTTAACAATCACACAGTCACATCGTGAAAGCTATATTATTGTTCGGTCATCATCAAGAAACATGGCTACTGGAACACAGCTCTACATTTTCAGGCAGTTCCCTCCAGTCTCTCCATTACATCTTGAATAACATTATGATATCTACTTGATGCATAAGAATAACCTCCAGGATAACCTCTCCACTCTGTTTGGAATCTCTCAGCCATTGACACTTTGTCTCATTTCCCTCTTTCCCCTTTTGGTCGAGAAGGTTTTCAATCCCTTGATGCTAAGTCTCAGCTCATTCTAGGGTTTTTCTCAATCCCTTGATGCTGAGTCTCCGCTCATTCCAAGATCTCTGTCCCATGCTGCCAGGAAGGTCCACACCCCTGGGAGTCATGTCCCATGTAGAGAGGGGTAGGGTGATGAGACTGCTCGTTGTGTTGGCTGGAGAGAGGGGCCACATCTGAGCAACAAAAGAGGCTCCCTTGGGGGTGACTTAGGCCTAAATTTTAAGTAGACTTGACCTATCCTTTGCGGGGTTAAGTTTCATATGAACAAACCCCAAGACTGGGGGCTCTGCCTATAGCTTTGGTTGTCCACACTGTTTGTGAGAATATCAAGAATTCAACTTGGGGAAGTTGAATTTCTCCCCTTTCTCACCACTCCCCGAAGGGGACTTTGCAGATATGTTTCCACTCACTGATCGAATCACTCTGGGATTCATCGGAGCATCGCTCTGGACAAACCAACAAAATCTCATGTCCTACCTGAGATTCCAAGTACTTATGGCGTTCAATCAAACTATCTACATAAGTTATATTAGGAAATGCACTAGTCAAAATATTAATTTTGTAACAAATAAACATTTTTGCTTTAGTCTCACACAGAAGGTGACATTTTAAAATATTAATTACTGTCTATTTTCAGTACCCTGCAATAATGACATTCCTTTGTTCTTCCTCAATCCAAAAACATTTTTAAAATTGTACCTTGTACATTTCACTGTTATTCTACACTCTAGGCATTCCTAGATCATACCATCTCAATCTTTAACTTCTATCTTTCTGATTTTAATATGTCCCCAGCCCTCCTCCCTCTCATTCTCACATGCAGCTTCATTCAGTGTTTTAACATAATTATATTACAGTTAGGTAGTATTGTGCTGTCCATTTCTGAGTTTTTGTATCCAATCCTGTTGCAGTCTGTATCCCTTCAGCTCCAATTACCCAATCTCTGCCCTATTTCTGTTTCCTGATGGTCTCTGTTCTTAACTGAAATTTTCCAAGTTCATTCATTAATGTTTATATCAGGTGAGACCGTACAGTATTTGTCCTTTTGTTTCTAGATAATCTCACTCAGTGTAATGTCCTTAAGGTCAATCCACATTGTTATATGCTTCATGACTTAATTCTCTCTTATATCTGTGTAATATTCCATTGTATGTATATACCACAGCTTGTTTAGTCATTCTTCTATTGATGGACCTTTAGGGCTGTTTCCATCTCATGCAATTGTAAATAATGCTGCTATAAACATTGATGTACAAATGTCCGTTTGTGTCCTTGCCCTCATGTCCTCTAAATAGATACCTAGCAAAGGTATTGCTGGATCATATGGCAATTCTATACTTAGCTTCCTGAGTAACTGCCAGACTGCCTTCCACAGCAGTTGTACCGTTTTACATTCCCACCGGCAGTGGAGAAGTGTGCCCCTTTTTCTACATCCTCTCCAGCACTTGTCGTTTTCTTTTTATTGATAATGGCCATTCTGGTGGGTGTGAGATGATACCTCATTGTGGTTTTGATTTGCATTTCCCTAGTTGAGCATCTTTTTATATGCCTTTTAGCCATTTGTATTTCCTCTTCTGAGAAGTGTCTGTTCATGTCTTTTGCCCATTTTTGTCTTTCTGTTGTTGAGTTAAACAATCTCTTTATATATTCTGGATACTAGACCCTTATCTGATGTCATTTCCAAATATTGTCTCCCATTGTGTAGGCTGCCTTTTTACTTTCTTGGTAAACTTCTTTGATGCACAAAAATGTTTAATTTGAAAAGTTCCCATGTATCTATTTCTTTATTCAGTGCTCGTCTTGCCCATTTTTTAATTGGGTTGTTTGTCTTTTTGTCATTGAGTTGTAGGATCTCTTTATATAACTTTGATATTAAACCTTATCGGATATGTAGTTTCCAAATATTTTCTCCCATTTAGTAGGCTGCCATTTCATCCTCTCGACAGAGTCCTTTGAAGCACAAAAGTCTTCAGTTTTGAGGAGGTTCCTTTTATCTAATTTTCATTTGTTGCTTTCGCTTTGGTGTCAAGTCTTATAAATCACTGCCCACCACAAGGTCCTGAAGATGCTTCCCTACATTTTCTTCTAGGAGTTTTGTGGCCTGGCTTTTATATTTGAGTCTTTGATCCATTTTGAGTTAATTTTTTGTTAAGGTGTGAGATAGGGATCCTCTTTCATTCTTTTGGATATGGATATCCAGTTGTCCGAGCACCATTTATTGAAGAGACTGCTCTGTACCAGTTGAGTGGTCTTAGGCGCCTTATCATAAAGCAGTTAACCATAGATGGGAGGCTCTGTCCTCATTCTTTTTTTTTTTTTTTTGACATGGCAAGTGAGAATTCTGCCACTGTACCACCGTTGCATAGCCCTAGCTTCATTCTTTTGATTATGGATATCCAGCTATCCTGGCACCATTTGTTGAAAAGACTATCAGCTTATATATTTTTTATCTGAAATTCTCAACACTTACAGAAAAGTTATCAGAGATACTTTGGCAAAAGTTTCACTTAAGGAAAATTGTGTTTATTGTGGTCTTTGTTCTCCAGCCAAATGTTCATCCAGAGAACTCACTGTTGTTTTCATCTTACACACACTGTTTTTGTTCTTGCTAGTAATACCTTTCCCATTTCCACATGGGATCACATTCATCCTATGAGATATAATTTAGTTGCTACCACATTCCATAGTCATTTGTAAACATAGCACATTAGTATTTATATATGTTACCATGCAGTGACCTCCGTGCAGTTACTGGTTGATAAGACATGATTACCTGTAAGGAAACTGAGGTATATTGATTTACTAAGATAGCTGGTTAGCTATGTATCGCAAATTAAGCTTTTGTAGTTCAGCAGTCCTTCCATTGCCCCTCTGCCTTTCATTGGAAAGCCTTCCCATACCACCCCCATTCTCCTGAGATCATCTCTCCTTTGAATTCTCTTCTCCTGTGGGGTAGAATCTGGGCTTTTTTTTTTTTACATACGTGCTCCTCAAGACCCACTGTCTTTTATCTCCTTTAAAATATTCAGGTGTTGTTCATAAAGACTTGGGGAGAGGGAATAATTATTATTTTTTTTACATTTCTAAACTGTTACCATACAAGACAAATTCCAGGTTCCTTAAAGAGGGCAAATGAGACTGTCCTGCTTTTCTCTTGAGCCTCCTTTCTCACTGTTCTTTCCCTCTGTGCTTCAGCCACGTGGACTTACTTATGGGTTCTCTCTTATATTGTACAATATAACTTTGCTCTATTTCTCTCTCGTTTGTAAGAACACCCGATTGTATTAATATATTTTTTGCTCACTAAATGTGGTAATGAGATCCAATTCTGTGTTGTCCCGAATTTACCAGTGTCCTGAATTCTTACAGCTACCCACAAAATAAATAGTGCCCAATTCAGATTAATATTTGGAAGTTTAAAATTATGTTAAGAATAAGAAAATCATCTTTATTTTTCTCTTCTACATTTTATTAAACACTTCTTTATATTTCAAGGTTATTTTTTATACTATATCCAAAATTCGGTTTAATAGGATCAGTAACCTTTATCGGTTTAGGTGCAAATACAGGATAGTTTTTTTCAATGTAACCTTTTAAATTCCTGTTGATCCTATTCCTTGTGTCCTGTAACAGAGCCAGTAGACCAGGGCTGTATGTATTGTAGCTTCAGAGTTAAATGCATGTAGCATGGATTAGTCATGTATGGCTAAATTAGCCTGCAGACAATGATATGATTGCCACAACATAGTAATGGCTTAATTTAATTTGCCACAGACTTAGGAAAGCACATTGGTGTCCTTGCTAGTATAGTATATAAGCCATTTTCTATTTTAAGTAGTCTTCCTAGGATTCATCAGAATGTGACCATTTAGGTCCCTGGTCCAGATAAGTCCTGAAACCTAGTCCACCCTCTCCAGAACATCAGATAATTCCATCTCCCTACCCCATATTAGTGACAGACCCTTCTATTATAAAAAATTTAGAATTGCCATAGCCCGAACAACCCCAGAGAGAGGTATGGAAAGATCAAAGGTAATGGTGGAGTTATACATAGAAGATAGAACTTAACAAATGAATGTGAATGCTGAATCATTAAATTGATGTCTCTTTAAGTCTCCAGTATTTTAGAGCAGCTAGAAGTAAAAACCTTAAATTGTGATATTGTAACCCATGTCAAAGTCTGAAATATGTTCTATAACTAATTGTGGTGCTGTGCTTGCACATTTGTAGCTTTTTTTGTATATATGTTATTGTTCACAAGAAAAGGAGAAAATAAATTGTGATGATAAAAAAGTATTTAAGCCTTCTAGCCTCCTATATTCTGGAGCAGCTAGAAGGAAACATATGGGAGGATCATATGGTAGCCCATGACAAACTCTGGGATCTGTCCTGTAACCACTTTTTGAAGAGTGCTTTTAAAACTATTGCTTTTTAATTTCTTTGCTTTGTATATGTTATACCATTAAAAAAAAAAAAAAACTTTAACAACGACAAAAAATGTCTGGTATCTCCACATCATCATTTTAGATACCATTCTCCTTTGCTAATTATACATCATAAATGTTACTCTAACAGTTTTGAATATTATAAAACACTGATTATCATATTGGGAAAAGGAAGTCTCCAAGATGGTGTTGCTAAACCCATTCAAAGGATTGATACCATTTATCAAGTATTATATAGTATTTAATTATGGATGCCAGTTTTTCCCTTTCCCCTAAATATCCACTCTCCTTCCTGGGAGTCAACTACTTTTGTAGTTCTGTATATTCTTCCAAAGATATTTCATGCCTTTACACATATATACGTATAAATTTATTAGTATCCAAATTAAGAAATAAATAAAATTATTTAATTAATGGAGAAAAAAATGTGTCCCATATAGTAAGCTTAGAAAGACAGTTTTGACTTGTCTTCAGTTATTGGAACATCCTTTCTATTAGGTGTCAGGGTGCTTGTCCAGTTTAAGATTACTCATGACCAAACCAAGATAGAACTTATTTTCTTACTCCCTTTTAAAGAAAACTCTTACTTCCTCACTATAATTTTTCCTTTGCTTTGCACATGAGTGCCTGAAATAGTTTCTGGATACTGTAAACTGCAAGTTCTATAAGGGTAAAGTAGTATAGACATTGCTACTTCAAGTTTTGCCTTTTAATTCTCTCTCTGGGTAGCATTTGATCTGAAAATGTTGGTGAATGATAGTTGTATATTGTTTTTTATGCAGATTAACAAATTTGGAAATTAGTATTAGCATCACAGTACATATATGAAACTGTCCTTCTAAATCTACATGTTTTGGCTAGAGAGTTGGAATCTTTGAGCAGAAGTTACAACATTTCTGTATTGCAGTTATGGCCAGTTATGGTACTCAGCTGCCAAAGTGTGTAGATAATAAAGCAAGCAGAAATGAGGGGTGAAAGACTGGATATTATATTTGTTTCTAAGAGTATTTGGAATTAGTTCCAGCTGCTTTGTGTAAAGCAAGGGGACAAGAGCATGCCTTTCTTTACTACTGGCACATTACAGTTCACACATGTTCTGGGTGTATTGCCAACATTATTTGTCAGAAGCTAAAACTCTGTGTTTCACCTCTACAGTTACAGCAGCTCTGTAGCTGAATGGGAAGTCAGAATGAACACTTTCATACCAGAGTATCTTCTTAATGTGGCCAAATTATTTCAGAAAGGGGTAGGGAATTATACTGTACCCACGCAGAGGCCATCCCATCCCCATAAAGCACCAGTGTGCTATAGCTGATATTGATAATAATACTACTGAAATAGGGCAATCATTTTGTCAGGGTCCAGGAATGGTGGCAGCTAGAGATCTTATGGACCGGGAGAAAGAGTTTAGAAGTATTTGGGCAGGGACAAAGATGTAAATTTTTGACTTTTTATTAAGAGCTTTGGATTCTTTTAATCTGTTTTCTCCTCTTATCGTTTACCTTCTTCCACATTTTAGCTCCTTACTTCTTTTGCCCACAAAAACAATTAAGCATTTGATTGCATGGACCACTCTGGTTGTTTTTTCTTTCACTGTAACTGTGGTGGCACATACCTCTTTGGGTTCGGGCTTTACATTATCTAAAGAGTCCATATTAATTACTTTTCTGGTATCTGGTCCACTCTTGGTTTTTAGGACTTTCATTACTTTTAGAACCAAATCTCAAAAGTTTGGACATTTTTTATACAAGATGATTTTTAGTTTATTACTGATGCAGATGTAATGTTAATCCCCTTTCCAGGAGGGCATCTTCACTTTAATAGAGGGCTCCAGGATAGTGTGAGTTTTAAAACATACAAGAGATGAAAGGCTCAAGAACACTTTTTCAGAGCTTTCTTCCCCTCAGATTAGGATTCTTCCCCTCAGATTAGGTTTTTTGTTTGTTAGGTGCTAGGTGGGTAAAACTAGTCTGTATTTGTTTTCCAGGGTTTATTCTCTCAGGCTTATGGGCTCCAAATCTAATTTGTTGGCACATTGAAAGGGGAGCTACAAGAATTATAAGTCATGTTATGTCTCTTATGAGTCATGCAAATTTACAAGAAGAACCAAATTAGCATTTTCAGCTTGCTTGATGAGAACAGAAATCAACAAGACGCATTAGGATTAGATCTTTATGGCTAGTTACACTAGCAGTTCCATCCAGTCTCATTGTAGGTCCCTTAGTTTGGAAGACCATGTTCATGGGCCCAGGTACCCTTTTCTTCTGTGAATAGTACTGGAGATAGGTGCCAGTGTCAACTCCCCCCTCCCCCCATACCTGTTGTATTCCCAACATCTAAAAGATTATGTTACCTATATATATTGCTTCTTAGAGTGCCATTTTAAGTATTTGAGAGGCACCCTATTGTTGCTCCATGCTTCTGCTGGTGCTTGAATGATAATAATAATAAAATTAGAAGCCAGTTAATTATCAGTTAGTTGACAGTGCTTCCCAACCTCTTTTGTGTTACAAAAGCGTATAGCCATATTAGTATAGCACATTAAGGAAAATGGATTCTTCCTCTAGCATCACCTTGCTACTCTGGTGGCTAAATGGATCAGTATCTCCTTACTGCTACAACAGTTGAAAATTGTTGGTTATGGTATGATACTAGGAAACCTTGAGTGCTAAGCTTAAAATTAACTCTTTTTTGTCCTTATTTTTTTACTCGTCTGTCCATACCCTGGATAAAGGAAGCGTCAGCCACAAGGTTTTCACAATCACACAGTCATATGGTAAAAGTTATATCTTTGTACACTCATCTTCAAGAATCTAGGCTACTGGAGCACAGCTCAGCAGTTTCAGGTACTTCCCTCCACTCCATAAACTAAAAAGGGATATCTGTATAATGCAGAAGAACAACCTCTAGAATGACCTTTTGACTCTGAAATCTCTCAGTCACTGAAGCTTTATTTTGTCTCATTTCTCTCTTCCCCCTTTTGGTCAAGTAGGGTTTCTCAGTCCTGTCCCACATAGCAGGGAGGGCAGTGAGTTCACTTGCTGAGTTGGCTTAGAGAGAGAGGCCCCATTTGAGAAATAAAAGAAGTTCTCTGAGAATGACTCTAAGGCTTAATTATAAGTAGGCTTAGCTTCTCCTTTGCAGTAATAAGTTTCATAGGGTCAAACCCCAAGATTGAGGGCTCAGCCTATTGAATTGGTTGTCCCCACTGCTTGCAAGAAGTTTAATATTTCTTCCTATCTCCCAGTTCCCCAAGGGGACTTTGCAAATGCTCTTTTTATTTTCTGCCCACATTACTCTGGGATGTATCAGGGCATCCCACAAACCTGGACAAACCAACAGGATCTCACTTCTTGTTTAAGATTCTGTGTAATTATGGTGTCTGAATAAACTGACCATAAAAATTAAACTAGATAATGCTCTACCCAAAATATTAATTTTGCACCAAATAAATGTATCTTCCTTTGGTCACTTAACCTAAGTTGAAGTTTTAAAATATAGACCTTATCATCCTTTACCCTGTATTTTGATTTGTCTTAGTCCTATCCAGATCACCTTCATTCATATTTCTTGTCAAAATCTGATCACTTTTTCAAATTTTTAAACAGTTATGGGGTAATGCTGACTTTCATAGCTTCACAGAGTTAGAGCTCTCAGGTGTCACACAAATACCTCAAGTTGCAGGGAATAACCAGGTTATACAGAAATAGTTCAGTGTTTCAGAATTTAGAAATAACAGTTACAGATCCAGAATAGATGTGACTGTGTAAACCTAGGAGTTTACCATCTAGGACTCTACAGTTGGCCCCAAACTGATAGATAACCCATGCTCTCAACTTCTGAGTTTGTATATTAGTCCATGTGAGTAAGGCATGATAATATTTATCTTTTTATTTCTGATATTTCATTCAACATACTGTCCTCAAGTTTCATTCCCCTAGTAGCATGCCTCACAACTTCATTCCTTCTTGCAGCCACTCAGTGGTTCCTTGAATGTAAACACCACAGTTCCCACTTCCATTCCTCACTTATTGTACGCTTAGGCCACCTCCATCCATTGCAAATCACCAAGCACTGTTACCATAAACTCCAGTGTGCAAATGGCCATTCCTGTCCAAATGACCATTTGTGTCTCTACTCTCAGTTCATCCAGATATATACCTAGCACCGAGGTTGCAGAATCATATGGCAACCCCACCCCTAGCCCTCCTGTGGAACCCCCACACTACCCTCCAGAGGGACTGCACCTCTCAGCTTCTCTATCAACAGTGAATAGGTACAGATTCTCTGCAGAAGAAAAAGAAATGTCTTCATATAGATTATAGTGGTGAAGGCATGGCTATTTACTTAGGTTGGATTATATGGTGTGTGAATAAAACTGCTTAAAAATGAACAGAGAAAAACAAGTGCTAGAGAAAATGTGGAGAAAGAAATGTTATAGTACTTCTTTGTAAACCTTTGAATACATTGGAGGAGCAACTGACATGGAGAGGAAGGAGGTCAGTGTCACCAAGTATCACTTAATGTGTACAGTAGTATAGTCCTGGGGGGATGAATTGTGCAGCTTTTTGTTTATTTAGGTGAAAACATATTTACTGTTGAGTCCAAAACCTACTTTGGTTTTACGTTTAAACACAAATGTTTGATTTTCCCCCTATGGTTTTAATACATACAGAATTAACCAGGATTGCACCTATCATGTGAAAATCAAGGGAAGGTTGGTGGTACTTTGTTTCATTTGTAGCCTATTTTGGAAACTCCTGTCACTGGCATCCAAGGCTATTCATGTTAGCTCTTAAAGGCTGACTACATTATGACTTATGCATGTGACCACTTACATAGTGCTGTACATATTGTTTTATTATAAATTACTTTCCTTTTGTTTCTCCCATATGTTTTAGTAAGTACCTTAATGTATACTTTTTACTTATATGTAGAAATGAGATCTACAGATTTCATTTTAGAATGGTTTAAGGAGGTATTATAAAAAAGGGGGTAGTTTGTTAACAAAAGGTCTTGAGAACCACTACACCAGCTCACATGCCAGTATTACATATTCATTTAACAGTGCTCTCCATCAGAAATAATATGAGCCATAGGTATAATTTTTAATTTTCCGTTGGCTGTATCAAATGAAATTAATTTTATTAATGTATTTTATTTAACCCAGTATATTCAGAATATTTCAACATATAATCACTGTAAAAAATCGTTAGATATATTTTATATTCTTTTTTTCATACCAACTGAAAATTCAGTTGTATTTTGCACTTAGAGCACATCTCCATTTAGACTAGCCACATTTTCAAATGCTCAATGGCTAATTCTCTAATGTCACTGCTCTTGAAATGTTTTCTCTTTCCTTTGTTAGGACATTATAATACCAGTTAGTTTTTTTATCTGATAGGGGAGCTTAAAAGATAGCAATGTGGGGAGGGGGAAGCAAAGTAAATAAGAAAAAACTGTAACTCTAAATGTTAAGTATCATTACTGAAGTTGCCTTTTTTTTTTTATCATGGCAGGCGAGAATTCTGCCACCGAGCCACCGTTGCACTACCCTTGTTTATTTTTTTGCCTGATTATTTTTTGCCACTAATTCACAATTGGTTGTCTAAATTAGTATCTGTTCCATTTGATATATTTGTTAATTTATTAAAAACAAGGAACTCCTTATATACATGGTGTCACGTGTTTCTCAGTGCACGCCTAAAGAAATTTTTAGCACCTTTAGGGCCTAACAGTACATTTTAAAATATTTTGCATTTCATTAGTATTTTCAAATACTTTTATCTGCACATTAAATGGTACAACAAGAAATCTAAATATATTTATCTTCTATTAAAATAACACTGAATTGTAATGTTAATGTCATATCCACAGGATGATCATATAATGTCATCCAAACTGGGATATTCCTAAGAATGAAAGATGATAGTATTTATACTGGGGCTGAGAGATTTCAAACACAATCAAGAGGTTATCCTGGAGGTTATTCATATACATTATATAGATAGCCCTTTTTTAGTTTATGGTATATTGGACTGGCTAGAGGGAACTACCTGAAACTGTAGAACTGTGTTTCAGTAGCCATGTTTCTTGAAGATGATTGTATAATAATATAGCTTTTACAGTGTGACTATGATTGTGAAAACCTTGTGTCTAATGCTCCTTTTATCTAGGGTGTGGACTGATGACTAAAAAATAGGGATAAAAATAAACAAGAAATAGGGTGATCAAAGGTTAAAGTAAATGGAGTAGATTGAAATACTAGTGGTTCAATGAGAGAGAACGGTAAGGGGTATGGAATGTATGAGTTTTTTCTTTTTTTTACCGGGGTGATACAAATGTTCAAAAAAATGGTCATGGTGATGAAGACACAACTGTGTGATGATATTGTGAGCCATTGATTGTACACCATGTATGGAATATTTATATGTCAAGAATGTTTGTATGTTAAGTTTTTACAATAAATATATTTTAAAAAATAGTAGAATTACAAAGTAAGTGTTATTGATGGTAACAAATTTCCTACATGAATGCAAATGTTGGTGGTTGGGTGGTGTATGAGAATCCTGTATTTTATGCATGATTTTTCTGTAAACCCACAACTTCTCTAAAAAAATAAATAAATAAAAATAATTATACTAGGTTAGTAAGTAAAATGGTCACTCCACTCCTTCAGCATACTTTGTTGCCAAATTGTTTTTGTTTCTTTGTAGATGTTTGGAATTTCCTGTAGGCTTGAGGGAAAAGTTTTAACCTTGGAGATAAAAGAAAGTAAGGATCTGGTTTAGGTCTTGCAGCTTGAGTTTGAGCACTGGCTGATGTTGTCTGCCTGATGTGTCATCTAAATCAGGCAGCCCTTAGGGTCTCTCCCATTGGTCATCTGGTTTGCCTCTATTGCTGTGAAATGTTTTGCTTCATCCCTTAGCTCGTTAAAAACAACATAATTGGACACCGGAGTGGAGGGTTGGGGTTAATCATTCCCGGATTCTAAGTCTTTTAACAGTTTTAAATCAGTAATAGTTTCAGATAATACAGTTTCAGTTAGCTGTTCAGTGTATTTTATTAATAGTAGAAGGTATTTTAGTAGATGAATTGATGTTGTGATATTTGAATAACTTAGACCAAGTCTTGGGTAATTTGATGATTTAGTTAAAGCAACAAATCCCTTGTCAGATTTAACCGTAGCTAGTATACTGTAGTAGAACGGAGAGTTCTGGGAATATAAGGCTTTTAGATCATAATACTCTCATTTTATAGTTACAGAAACTTCAGAAGCTGTCATTTGCCACAGGATCATATAGCTAATGGCAGTAAAAAAATTGTGCTCCACAAAGGATAATCAGTCTAATTTCTTGAGTCTTAAACTTTGTTCTAATCATCTCTTGGAGTAACCAAGCTGATTAGGGCACAGTTATTATCTGAGACTTTGTTTAAATCTTTATGTATTCTGTTAGTGGTTCTTTAATGTACATATTACATTATGCATACACATACATATTATTTGGAGTTGTATCTTACCATTGGATAAATGTCCCAAAAGTCTAAATATGTCTGTTTCCCTGGATACTATTAATTTGTGATAGGCTTTCACATTTTTGTTAAATCATGTAAAAATCAATATCTTGGTTTTGTTTTGTTTTAAAATAATTAGTAAATCTGACTTAAGACCAAAGCTTTCTCTGTGTTAAGTATGTTCCATTTTAGAATGTATTAATAACCCACATTTTTTCTAGGGTCGTGTTTAGATACGGAAACTCTGGGTTCAGATTCTGGCTCCACTCTAAATTGTGTGACTTGGGCAAGTGACTTGATTTCTTTGTGCTTTCCTTCAGTTGTTAGATTGTCACAATGGGTTGTTTATATGTAAATAATACATATAGAGTACTTAGAATGGAACCTGGCACAGATCCAAGCGCTTAGATGGTTGTTCAGTGAATAAAAATAGTGCAGTTATTCTTTTCTGGTAATGTATGTGCTTATTAAACTGATAGATAGATGTGCCTAGTATTTGTACCCTAAAGTTAGAGATTAAATTTGTTAATAGTATGTTTATTACCATAAGCTGATAAGAGGTATCAGCAGCAGTAGAGATACTGTTTATCCTGAGAAAATCCTTAGAACATTTTTGGTTTTTTGTTGATTACTTTGCTTGTGTTTTAAAGCTCGTTGTCAGTTACCTATTCTTTCCCAAGTAAGTCAATTCTGTATATAAAGACTAAGCTTTATGATAGCAACTTTATTTGTCTATAAAACTGAAATCATTTATAAATGAATTGAGCATAAAAAGATGGTTTTAATTTGTTTAATGCCTCAAAATATTGTCACTGAAGCCAAATAAATTGTTTTGGAAAGTCTGTTGAAGTGATGGTAGTATTTGAATAAACAAACATAATTCATTCCTAGAGATAGACTTAGAATTCTAGTTCATTATCATTATTAGCCTTTTCTCTAAGACATGGAGGAGGGGGAATAGTTACTATACTAAATTTGCCTCATTTCTTGACAATATCATTTCTTTTATAGTTCTCTACAGCTTTTATGGTACAGTTTATATTAATATTCACATCTTATTTTTCTGAGTTTAAGCCTTATTCTAAGGTCCTTCATCATTTCCTAAAGCAATAACTCCTATTCTTTCCTGACTTTCCTCATATTAGAGTTTTCTTTGGTTTTGAGTGGCATCAATTACTAGTCCCTCTTTTAATTTGACCACTTTATAATCCTCTCAAATTATTAAAAAAAAGAAATACAGTAATTAATTGCATTCTTCCCCTTAGTGAGATGATACTCAGCACTGGAGAAAACCTTGATCTTAGCCTGCCAAGCCTCCCAGGATCATAAAATTTGCTTATTGAAGAACTTATAAGGAGGAGTTCATCACTTAATTGACAAGCATAATGTGCAGAAGAAATTAGTGAGGAACTTCAACTATATATGTTAACAGGTTTTCTTTCTCCTTTCTAACTTTTTACCAATACTTTTATTTGGAAAGATTTTCTTACTTGTGGAGTCACTTGTCAGTTTGGATTTTTTTTCCTCTCTGATCTTTGCTGAGTTTTTAAAAATAATTTGTGTAGCTAGGCTATATATCTTAAGTATATAGCCTATGTTTGTATTAATAATGCCACATACAGCCATAATCATTTTGGTAAAACACAAAACCAAATCCATTATGTCTTATAATTGGGCTAAAATAGAATCTATACTGCTGATACCGTATGGAAAGGCAGAATTATTCTGTACTTGTTTATTTCAAAGGGCTAGTGGCATCTGCAAAAAGAAAACCATGATATCTGGCTGAAACTCTAGGATGGAAATAACACACAAGTCACTTTATAAAACCCGACCCTATATGGGCGGCTGCCGTGGCTCAGCAGGCAGAGCTCCGACCTGCTGTGCTGGAGGTCTGGAGTTCAATCCCTGGTGCCTCCTGCCCATATGCAAATTAAAAACAAACAAACAAACAAACCCCGACCCTATAAACCATACATAATGGCTATATGTGAACAGTCATCAGAGTTAATAATTTTAGAGAGGTAAATTTACAATTAGCTCATCAGTGACTGTGAAGTTATTAATGAAGTAGCTGTTAGCATTCTTTCAGAATCCTTGGTAGGAAAGTGTGCTGGTGGGTAAGTGTAGTATCGTGAACAGCTCCCACATCTGGTAGTTGTAACTCCTGAGGGATTAGTGCTAAAATCTAAATTTCTTTTTTCTGCTCTTCATCTCAACCCCTTATCTAGAGTTGGGGGGAGGGATGGATTGAAATGAAGACCAGCATACCATCCTGAGGAGCTCATACATTGATTAGTCATAGAATTTAAATCAAGTGTCTTACATATACCCAGTGAGTTAAAGGAATCTGTGTTGATTTGAGGCTGTTGTGTACCTCATAAAAGCCATGTTCTTTTTCCTAGTCCAGTCTTGTGGAGGCAGACTTATTGTATGGGTGGGATCTATTTGATTAACTTGTTTTCATGGAGAAATGACCCACCCAGTTGTGGGTGGGGCCTTTTGCTGAGGCAGTTTCCATGGAGATGTATCTCCTCTCACTCAAGGTGGGTTTTAATCAGTTTGTTGGAATCCTTTAAGAGGGAAACATTTTGGGCAAAGCTCAGAGCTGACACAGACAGAGATGTTTGGAGATGCAGAAAGAAAACACCTCGAGGAAGCTGTTTGAAACCAGAAGCCAAAGGAGGAGCAGGTGCCAGCCATATGCCTCCCCAACTGACAGAGATGCTCCAGACACTTCAGCCTTATCTTGAGTCAAGTTATCTTTTTTTGGATGCCTTAGTTGGACATTTTTATGACCTGAGAACTGTAAACTTGTAACTTAATAAATCCCTTTTATAAAAGCCAACCCATTTCTTGTATGTTGCATTCTGGGAGCAATAGCAAACTAAAACAGACTCCATATACACAGAACTAAAGAAAATTAGGAAAACTTTGAACAAAATAAAAAGAGAAATTATGGAGCTGCACAGTATAGTAATTGAAGTGAAAAACTCATTACATGGATTCAGCAGCCCAGTTGAACAGGCAGAAAATCAGTGAGCTTGCAAACAAAACGATTGAAATTAGTGTGAATAACAGATAAAAATATGAAGATAAATGAACAGAGCCTGAGGAACATGTAGGACACTAAGTAAGACATTTACAGAAGACCTGCTCTATAAGAAATGCCAAAGAGAGTCCTTCAGAATGAAATAAAAGCTTACTAGACAGGGTGACATCATCAACATGGCATAAACAGCTACTGAATACTCTCCCCAGAAATTCAGTGAATAAAAGGACAATTCTGACTTGTTCAGAACTGGAGGAGAAGGTATAGACTGGAGGAGAAGGTATAGACTAATCTCACAGTTGCTGAACCGAAGAAAGAAAAATATGAAGTGGAAACTTCTGTCCTGAACTGGCCAGTCCTCTCCTCTTCCCCTCACTCAGTCTCACATACTCTGGGAAGTACCCAGAAGCTGAAGCAGGGATCCTACCCACTGGGGACACAGATTATAATCTCACAGCAGTGAGCTAGATCTCCTCCTATATCCAGACAGAGAGACCCAAGCCCACAGGAACTCAAAGCAGAACTTGAGCCATGAAGGAGGGCCAAATACAAAAGGGCAACAAAGAGGAGTTTCAAAAATGAAGGATCAGGAGGTGACTGCAAAATCTTTCCTAAAAGTAGCAGGTAGCTAGGCAGACACTCACTATCCAAATCAACAGTTTGGGGGCCTAGGGGACAGGTGAGTGTATTGCAAGGCCCGGGTCAGTGAGGGATAAAGAGGCCAAGGAAATGTGAACCGAGACTGTTTCCAGACCTGGGTCCTGGTGCTCAGGAGGGAAACAGCAGCTGGAGATCAGATCTTGATGGGTGTGCTGGTTTGAAAAGCCATGTTTTAATCAAAATCCCATTTCATAAAGGCAGAATAATCCCTATTCAATACTGTATGTAATTAGATCATCTCGCTGGAGATGTAACCCGATCAAGAGTGGTTGTTCAGCTGGATTAGGGGAGGTGTGTCTCCACCTATTTGGGTGAGTCTTGATTGATTTACTGGAGTCCTATAAAAGAGGAAACATTTTGTAGAATGAGAGATTTCTGAGAGCAGAGAAGCACGTATAGCCACAAGAAGCAGAGTCTACCAGCCAGAGACCTTTGGAGATGAAGAAGGAAAACGCCTCCTGGGGAGCTTCATGAAACAGGAAGCCAGGAGAGAAAGGTAGCAGATGACGCCATGTTCGCCATGTGTCCTTCTAGCCAAGAGAGAAACTGTGACTGTGTTCACCATGTGCCTTCTCACTTGAGAGAGAGACCCTGAACTTCAGCGGCCTTCTTGAACCAAGGTATCTTTCAATGGATGCCTTTGATTGGACATTTCTATAGACTTGCTTTAATTGGGACATTATCTCAGCCTTAGAACTGTAAACTAGCAACTTATTAAATTCCCTTCTTTAAAAGCCATTCTGTCTCTGGTATATTGCATTCTGGCACCTAGCAAACTAGAACAGTGGGTAAAATGAAGACACATGAACCCAGTTTCAGGCCTCCCCTAGTCAGATACTAATTGGACCCCTGGAAGTAAAGAGCTTCTGAGGACTATTAAGTCACTGAACAGCACCATCTGTTGGACAGACTGGAAAGTGCAGGGGAACTGCAAGACTTTTCAGAGCATCTCCAGATCCATTCCCAGGCCCATTGGAGCTGGTCTACACCCCCTGCACTGAGTACCTGGCCCTGTTTTGGCTGAGAAATATGGATGACTCATCTGTCAAAGCAGTACCCTAATACAAACCCAGGCAACAACTAAACTGTAGATAAGAAAGAGAAAATCGACTTTCAGAATAGACCCATCAAGATAATCAGATTACCAGATTATCAGCACAGAATCACAAGGCACCTAAAAACATCCAAAATCTAGAAATAAATCTGACCAGTGATGTAAAAGACCTGTTTTATCGGTTTTATCTGGAAGGGTGTGAGGGTCTTGAATAGCCAAAAACATCCTGATGAAAAAGAATGAAGTGTGGTATCATGCTTTCTGACTTTAAAGCATATTATAAAGCCACAGTAGTCAAAACAGCATGGTACTGGCATAAAGGTAGACATATTCATCAGTGGAATTGAATTGAGAGCTCAGAAACTCACCCTCAGATCTGTGGTCAATTGATTTTTTTTTCCTTAAACTTTTATTTTGTAATAATTTCAAGCATAAAAAACAGTTGTAAAAAGAACACAAAACCCATACAGAAAATACCAACATACACCTTTCCAGATAACCAGTTCAACTCATTTTAACAATTGGACACATTTGTTTGTATGTTATTCTATTTATCCATATATCCAATTATCCTTACCTGTTTAGTAAATATTTGAACCACATCTTACTACCTGGACACACATTTCCATGTACATTTCCTAAGAACAAGAATATTCACTTACATGCCTTAAATAGAGTTATTAAGTTCAAGAAACTGAACTTTGGTTTAAAGCTTACAGTCTGTCTGTGTTCCATCTTTTACACATCCCTCAATAATACCCTTTTTTTTTTTTACATGGGCAGGCACTGGGAATCGAACCTGGGTCCTCTGGCATGGCAGGCGAGTATTCTTGCCTGCTGAGCCACCGTGGCCTGCCCTCAATAATATCCTTTTGAATACTCTTCGCTACCTATTAGGGAAATGCAAATTAAAACCACAATGAGATATCATCTCACGCCTACTCTAATGGCTGCTATTAAACAACAAGCAACAAGTGTTGGAGATGATGTGGAGAAATTGAAACACTTATTCATTGCTGGTGGGAATGTAAAATGGTACAGCCACTATGGAGGATGGTTTGGCAGTTTTTCAGGAGCCACGTGTAGAGTTGCCTTATGATTCGGCAATCCCACTACTTAGGATATACCTGGAAGATCTGAAAGCAGGAGGTGTAGACAGACATTTGCACACCGATGTTCGTAGCAGCTTTATTCACAGTTGTTAGAAGACAGAAAGAACTCGTGTCCATCAACAGATGACTGGATTAAAAAAAAAAGGTGTATTTTTATGATGGAATATTATTAAGCAGTAAGAAGGAATATAGTCCTGAAGTATGTGACAATGTGGATGAACCTTGAACACATGTTACGTTAAATAAGTTAGACAAAACAGGACAAATATTTTATGATCTCACTATTGTATGTAAGCTTTTTTTATTATTAATCTTCAAATTTTTTTTAAAAAATATAACAAATGCAAACATTCTTAACTTTTGATCATTCCGTTATACATATATAATCAGTAATTCACAATAGCATCACATAGTTGCATATTCATCATCATGATCATTTCTTAGAATGTTTGCATCAATTCAGAAAAAGAAATGAAAATACAACAGAAAAATTCATGCATACCATAACCCTTACCCCCCTTTCTTTTTTAAATTAATTTATTTTTTATTTATGATACATAACCACATACAAACACACTCTTGTTATATGATCATTCTGTTCTTGTTATATAATCAGTTACTCACACTATCATCACATAGTTGTATATTCATCATCATGATCATTTCCTAGAACATCTGCATCAATTCAGAAAAAGCAATATAAAGAAGACAGAAAAATTCATACATACCAAACTCCCTCCCCCTCCCTTTCATTGATCACTAGCATCCCAGTCGGAATTTATTTTAACATTTGTTCCCCCTATTATTTATTTTTATTCCATATGTTTTACTCGTCTGTTGATAAGGTAGGTAAAGGAGCATCAGACACAGGTTTTCACAATCACACAGTCACATTGTGAAAGCTATATCATCATACAATCATCTTCAAGAAACGTGGCAACTGGAACACAGCTCTATATTTTCAGGCCGTTCGCTCCAGCCTCTCCCTTACATCTTGACTAACTAGGTGATATCTGTTTAATGCATAAGAGTAACCTCCAGGATAACCTCTCGACTCTGTTTGAAATCTCTCAGCCATTGACACTTTGTCTCATTTCGCTCTTCCCCATTTTGGTCGAGAAGGTTTTCTCAATCCCTTGATGCTGAGTCTCAACTCATTCTAGAATTTCTGTCCCACATTGCCAGGAAGGTCCACACCCCTGGGAATCATGTCCCACGTAGGCAGGGGGATGGTGGTGAGTTTGCTTGTTGTGTTGGCTGGAGAGAGGCCACATCTGAGCAACAAAAGAGGTTCTCTTGGGGATGACTCTTGGGTCTAATTTTAAGTAGGCTCAACCTATCCTTTGTGTATGTAAGCTTTTGACACAAATTATAGAGTATAGGTTACCAAGATATAGAATGAACCTAAAGAATGGAGAGCAGTTACTTAATATGTACAGGATATTTGCTTAACTAGGGTGACGTTAGGAATTTGGAAATGGGGTGGCAGAAGTGATGGTATGGTAGCATGTTATTGAGAGGATAATTAACAGTGCCGAATGGTATGTGAGTGTGATGGAAAGGGGAAACGAGTCATGTATATCACCAGAAGAAAAGTTGAAGATTAAAACATGGGAATATTAGTGAATGAATATCTGTGATTAACTATACAAATAAAAGTTCTCCCATGAACTAGAGCAGATGTACAACACTATTATAAGGAGTTAATAATAGAGGAGTGGGTGCATGGATGGTTCAGTGGTAGAATGCTCACCTTTTATGTGGAGGACTCAGGTTCAATTCCCGGACCAGGCACCCAAAAATAAATAAATAAAGGAGTATATGGGGAAAAATGTTCTAATGCAGACTAGACTATAGTTAATGGTAATATTCTATAACTCTCTCATCAGCAGTAACAAATGTACCACACCAACACTGTTGGTCAGTAATGGGGGGCGGGTATAAGGAGTATGGGGAAGATTAAGGTTTTCCTTTTCTTCTTTTTCTTTTCTGGAGTAATGAAAATGTTCATATGGGGCTATATGCACAACTATGATGATGCTGTGAACCAGTGATTGTATACTTCAGATGTTTTTTGTACTGTGTGAATATCTCAATAAAACTGCATTAAAATAAAAGCATGCTAGGTAGTAATTCAAAGCCATAAGAAGAAATAAAGAACATTGGTAAAGATAACTACATAGGTAAATATAATATCTTTGCTATTGTACATTTGGTTTGTTACTGCTTCCCCCCACCCCCATATGACTTAACAGGCAAATATTAAGTTTAAATAAAATATTTGAAATCTGAGTTAATGGGCATACAATGTATAAAGATGTAATCTAAGAAAATAGCAATATAGAAGGGACAGAGGTATATAGGAGTAGTGAGCTTGTATGCTACTGATACTAGGTTGGTATGAGTCAAACTAGGTTATTATTAATTTAAGGTGTTAATTGTAATTACAAAGGTAACTACCAAGAAAATAACTAAAAAAAAATGCAGAGAAAAGGAGAAGAGGGAGCAAAAGGTACACTATGAAAAAGCAACTAAATACCCAAAAAAAGGCAGTAATGGAATAATTAGGGAACATAAAAGATACAGAAACAAATAGCTAAATGGCAGGAGTAAATCCTTCCCTCTAAAGTGCAGAGATGACCTACAAGATGGGAGAAAATACTTGGAAACCTGTATTATCTGTTAAGTATTTAATATCTAGAATATTTAAAGAATCCTACAACTCAACAACAACAAAAAAACCCAATATAATTTTAAAAAAACAACTGAATATAGCAGGTGTTGATGAGTATGTGGGGAAATAGGAACCCTTGTACTTGATGGGAATGTAAAATGATGCAGCTACTGTAGAAAACAATTTGACAGTTCCTCAGAAAGTTAAACATAGAATTACCATATGCCACTGCAGTTCCAGTTCTAGGTTTGTACCCAAAAGAATTGAAAGAGGTACTCGAACAGATATTTGTGCAACGCTTGTCGCCACATTATTCACAAAAGCTAAAAGGTGGAAGCAACCCAAGTGTCCTTTGATGAATGAATGATAAATAAAATGTGATATATCTATACAATGAAGTATTTAACTGTAAAAAGAAGTGGAGGTCCAGTCCATGTGACAACATGTATGAACTTTGAAGACATCATGTTGAGTGAAATAAACCAGACACAAAAGGACAAATATTGTATCATTTCTCTTATGTGAAATACTTAGAACAAGCAAATTTTTAGAGACAGAAAGTTGAAAAGTGGTTAATGGTGGGGAATGGGGAGTTAATTGCTAAATGAGTATGAGTTTTGCTTTGAGATTATGGAAATAGTTTAGAACTCTGAATAGATTATTCTCCAAAACTTCCCTATTTTGTGTGATAGTGTTTTTATAGAAGGCTAGCTGATGGTATTTGTAGCTGCTTTTCTAAAAGGCAAATGTGATCTTGTTGTTTTTAAATTTTTCGGTAGTTTTCATTACCTCAGCAGAGGGTGTGAACACCTGCCTAGCTAATAGAGGCTAACATTTATTGATCCTTTGACATAGGATCAATAAATATATGTATATATTATCAGTTTTGTTCCCAAAACAACCCATGAGAATTTTGTTCTACTCCATAATATTTTTTTGCAAAAATGTTTTAAAATTACTTAGTGTCAAGTAAAATTGATAGTCCAGGAGGACATCTACCACGTTTGTCTTTGTGACTTTTTATGCTCATACTCCCAGGCACACTTTGTACCTCCAGAAGTACAAGTACCTCATTTTGAGAAGCATTAGTTGATGGGATCAAATGCAGATTTTTTTTTTCACTTTGTATGAAATTAGGGAGAAAAGTCATACTTAAATTCATATGCTTACTTTTAAAAATAGATTCAGTAGACCTAAAAATTCTGTCAAATTGCTATATTAAGTTTGTAAAATGCTTACTCTCGATTTCTGTACTTTTTCTTATTTTGGCTCAGCACTCCTCTGCAGAGGTCACCGAGTAACACTGCTCTAGAGCGCATGATGCCATATACATTTTATTTTCTCTCCCTATGATTTCACATCCCCATTTTCTGCCTGGTGCATTCCTACTTTACAACACTCCCTTTCTTTGCTTCCACTGCACCTTACTCTGTATCTCTTAAGAAGGGACCTCATCTTAAGTCTTTTTATGTCCCCCTGGGTCAAATACTGGATAAGCATCACCTTGCAAGAAAGTATCAGTATATGTTTGTTGAATGAATGAGTGACCCAGGCAGGCTCTTTCTGATTGCACTTTAACATTCAAAACTGTTGCTTGCTATGGACCAAATATGTTGCCTGCCAGGGAAACAAACGCAAGCAACCTGATCCTTTTTCTAATAACATTCCTCAGATTCTGAGTGGTGAGATGTAGTGTAGTGTTACTATGTTAATACTTCAAATATAGGCTAGACAGAAGCATGTCAATTTAAATTAGTGTCTATAATTTAATAGTTTTTATTCATGCCTAATTGTTTTATCTTAATTTCTTTCAGGAATTATTGGATATGTATTTAATAGCCAATGCAACTAATCCAGAAAGTAAGGTTTTCTATCTGAAAATGAAGGGAGATTACTTCCGGTACCTTGCTGAAGTGGCATGTGGTGATGATCGAAAACGTAAGTCTGTTTGATTCATGAGCAAAGCTAAAATGTAAAAAAGGAAGGAGGGGTACACATGGGATACTATAGTAGTCTATGTAGTTTCTAGGACCTTTGTAACTTCAAAAAACATTATGAACTCTATAGATAAATGTTACCTTACGTTCTCAAAAATGAAAACGTAGTCATGAATTTACTTTCTGTGCCCTTTGTTTAAGAACTTGAACACAATCTAGCACAATTATTAAAATCAATTAACCTTTTATGCTTTAGGATTTGTGTGTGTTTTATGTTTTGGTTTGGGTTTTTTGGTTCTTTTTTTTCTTTTGTGCCTTGGGATTTTGATTTGCCATATTTTTAACTTCATAGTTCTTACATATAAGTTATTAGTGATTTTTTCTATTTCTCATGACCTTTAGTGTCATTATATTTTGGAACATAAGATAATTGGGAATTAGATACATAGTATAAAACAGAATGTTATGCTTTTCCTGATTGTTATACTAAGTTATTTAATTATTACCTATTTTAAAGGGTCATGACTTTGACTACTAATTAAATATAACCTGAGGAGGAGAGGTGAGATGAGTAGATTATTGTCAAAATATTTAATTTGTTCCGATTTTAGAATAATTTGTTCAAATGACCCACATTGTTAAGCTTTACTTTAAAAGGTTAAGATAGATTTGAGTATTAAATACTTCAGACTATAGATTTTTACCTACAGCTGTCATAGAAAACACGGATTTTGGGGAAAGAATGGCCAGATTTCTTAACTTGATTGTAGAAAAGTCAAAGTAAATTTATTACCAGTGAGCTCAGTCTCCCAGACTATTGGTAACTTTGTTCAGGTGCCCACTACCAAATTTATCAAGTAAGTTCTAGGTAGAAATAGCACGTAACTCCCATTTTTTTCCTCAGTAAGTTTTATTATTTTCTTAGTTTTGTTCCATCCAGAAAGGATGTGGAGATTCCCTTGTATACACTTATCCCACAGATTGTTACTAAGTGAAACTGGGACAGTTTTATCATCCTAAATAGGATGTAATTGAGACTGTAAAGAGAAAACTGCTGTATCTTGCTGTAACAAAATCTGAAAACTTATTCTACTGTTAATGTGTAATTTCTGTTACCATAAGGTTTAGGATTGGACTTGACAAATATTTGCATAAAACCGGTCATTTAAACCGTAGCAAGTCAAAGGAATGGGATGTCTTTGAGTGACCTTTTCTGACTTACTGACATTTTCAAGTTCCACACACAGTATTCCAGTAAGTAGTCTGGAATATTGTGTTTACAGCTTAAGGGCTGAAGTACCTTCTTACTATTTATTGTGCTTCCTTCGGTGCCAGATATCAAGCTCTCCTTAGTTTGTGAGGATTTATACCAGCAGTGATCAATAAATATATTATTTCAGAGGAAGGAAATGCACATATTCAGGTCATAAAGAAATTACTTAATTTTTTTTTGATCAGTATCTCTTAAAAGTTGTAGTGTCACCAGTAGCCTCAATTCACAAGAGCTGCCCTGTTGTAAACATGAGAATAATTAGATTAGTGTTGGCAACACCTTGCAGACATTTTTTTGGCAGGGGGCGGGGAGTGGGGAGGTTGGCAATTTCATTAGGTCAGAAATCAAGCCCTGGGCAGAAGAGATTTTTGTTTTTTATATTAGATGGGCATTTTTATATTGTCTTTCACATAATGCATTTTGACGTGAAGGATCAGCATTGTTTCTACAAATAAGTCACAAAAGTATAGATGGGTGATGATGATCTTTGTAAAGTACTTTGATTATTTTGCGAAGGGTGGTATTCCAGTTGAATTTTTTTTCTTTTTTGGGGGTGGGGTGGTGGAGTGCATGGTCTGGAAATCGAACCCGGGCCTCCCGCATAGAAGTTGAGCATTCTACCTCTGAACCACCTGTGTACCCTAGTTGAATCATTTTTAGCTACTGTATTTTCAAGTAATAAAATTAAAAGATATGAGGGAAGAAAATGCTTTTATCCCAAGTTGGAAAAATCTTTCACACTATCTTGTTTTGTTTTGTTAATGAAGCTGCTCATAAGCAAACAATTTTTATAAACTAGTTTTTAAAATACCCAGTACAAGATAATGGTTTTGGTTTGTCAGTTTGGTCTTAAAAGAAGGCTCCCAAGATTTATCTGGTTCTACCAAGAGCTAGCAACATAATATAGAAAATGTTAATGGGTTATATACTTGATGGATATTTTCAACATCATGCCTTTTTTCCCCCTCAGAAACGATAGATAATTCCCAAGGAGCTTACCAAGAAGCATTTGATATAAGCAAGAAAGAGATGCAACCCACACACCCAATCCGCCTGGGGCTGGCTCTTAACTTTTCTGTATTTTACTATGAGATCCTTAATAACCCAGAGCTTGCCTGTACACTGGCTAAAACGGTAAGATGTAAAGAGGAAAATACCCTCCCTCTTTAAGGTTATTTGAGATAGCAAGTATTTAATTATTAGGAATGTCTAGGGATAATTTCTATTGTATTTGTTTGGATATCTCTTCCTTTACTGCCAAGACTACCTGCCCCTTCCCCTCTCAGACACCTTAGTCCGTCCCAACTATGAGTATAAGCTGTAATATCTGACTAAAGAAGCATATTAGTTAGGGTAATTAAAGAAGTATGAATAACTTTAAGAAGAAAAAGTAAAAAAGATTGGAAATTAATGCCTGCCAGGCTTGATCAATACAATAGCTCCATTCCTCAAAGTGTCTTATAATGGGAAAGTTAAAGAGGAGCTTTTGCAGATAAATACTAGTTCTTAAACATAAGTATGTTAAGCATGGCTACTATGCTGTGTGTCTTGTAAAAGAATCAAGAAAACTTGTTTACCAATTAAATATGTGTGGCTTTGTAAGTTTTAGATCATATTCATAAATTCTTAAACTGAGAATCTGGGAGAATGATTCCAAGTCTTTTGTTGTTAATTGATAGAATGTGAGGTGGGAGTTCACCTATTTTATAAAAATGGATGTAGTGTTTATAGATTAATCATGGGTATTAATATTTAACAGGCTTTCGATGAGGCTATTGCAGAACTTGATACGCTGAATGAAGACTCATACAAAGACAGCACCCTCATCATGCAGTTGCTCAGAGACAACCTAACAGTGAGTTGTTCCTTCATTTAATTTTACTTCCTTCTCAGAAATAAATGTATTTACATTTATTTTACATTTACATTAATTTACAGGTCCCACCCCACCCCTGATCTTTTGGGGCAGTTGTATAGGAACTACTCTTTCTTTTTAAAAAAAAAATATATATATAGATATATAAATAAAAGTATTTTATTATTTAATACTTTTTTCATAAGCCAGTTGTTCTTTTGTACGTGCCAAGGCTTTCCATTTATTTATTCATTCATTTTTTGATTTTCAATTTTGAATAGGCATTTTACTGGACATTCCTGAGAAGGTACTAAAATTGCCAGCCCACAGAATATTAACATCGTTGATTATTTCATTGGGGTGGAGATGTTGACGAATTATGTGACTATAGAGAGATTATTTAGTCTGAGTATTTTCTTCTTGTGGATAAATTAGCTAAACAACTTAAGGACTATGTAGGTATCTAAGCTTTCCTAAATTTGCCTGAAATGCCAAAATTTACTCTGAATTTTGCTTAATGTTCTGTGGGCATTTGATAGGGAGTAAACCTGTACCTAAACCTCCTCACTTATGTTTATAGCTGCTTCTAGTTCAAAACTTCTGCTTTTTTATTTATTTGTTTGTTATTGTTGTTTGTGTTTTTTTTTTTTTTCTGCTACTTAGGCAGATGATGAAGGATGTAAGAAAAAAAATAATGTGTCTTGAGCTTCACTTTATTTTCCTTTATAGGTTCAAGTAAAATGTTAGACTTAACAGAATGTAAAAGAAAGGAAATACTTTTTATTTTTTGGGCATGGTCAGGCTCCGGGAATTGAACCTGGGTCTGCAGCATGGCAGGCGAGAATTCTGCCACTGAGCCACCATTGCACCACCCGAAATACATTTTTAAAAAAATTTTTATTAATAAAACCAACATACATACATGAACATTCTTAATGTATGAACATTCCATACTTGATGTGCAATCAGTGGCTCACAGTATCATCACATAGTTGTATATTCATCACCATGATCATTTCTCAGAACATTTACAGCACTCCAGAAAAAGAAATAGAAGGAAAAAAAGAAAAAACTCATTCATACCATACCCCTTACCCCTCTTTCTCATTGACCACTAGTACGAAATACATTTTCTTAATGTAAATATTCTTGCCCCCAGTTTGGTACCTTTGCTAGCTATGATTTTTTTTATATATTAGCACCATGTCTGTTCAATGCTGCAAATATCCACTGACAGGGAAAATTGTGAAGACACCGCATTCCCAGCCAGGAGAAATTCCTATTATTGTAAGGTAACAGTGATCAGCAAAAAAAATCATACTGAGCTATTATATCTTTCCAGATATACCTTGGAGTTAACTATCTTTCATTGCCTGCTAAAATTGTTTTGATGTGTTTTTCAATGATTTCTTAAAGTACATTAACAATAACAACTTAAAGATTATGTAGGATTCTAATTTTCCTAAAACTGCCGGTAATATCTTGGCATTGTTCTGATAAAAATGCATTTTTTGAACTGTTGATTCTCGTCAGTAAATACTGACTATCCTTTTTTCATTTCATTATCCTACAATTTCAGAAATTGTTTTAAAGATCAATTTTACTAATTTTAACATCTGCCTGAATGCAATAACCGTTTCTGTACATATACATGCACACATGCTGCTTCCCTGTAACTTCGATCACCCAGTCCTTTTTAGCTCTTGGTATCAACACAAAATGAACCTGCTTCTTTTTTAATATATGACAACCTTAACATATTTGGGAACAGTTACCCTGAGATAGGTTTTCTCCTCGATTTAAAAAGTTTTTGGCCTTATTGGTCTCATAAATTATATTTCCATAGTACTTATACAAAGAGTATTGGATTTCTCTAGGAGTGGAGAGCATTAAATTCTGAGGTCACCTTGTTTATTCTAAAATTACAGTACTTTTTAAGTAAAAGAGTAAGCTGTAAAAATGTACCCAAATAGTATATATGTGTGTGTTGTTTTATAAGTGCATAGTGATGAAAGATCTACAAGGATACAGTCTCTGAGGGATGACAGCATTTGGGGTTTCAAGAGAGATAACTTTCACTCTTAGCCATAATCTGTGTATTGCGTGAATAATTTACTAGTCTTAGAGTTAAATTTTGATTAATGACAGGACTTGATGTAATTGTCTAATCTAGAAATAGTAATTCAGTGTAATTCCTTTTTTCTAGTTATGGACATCAGACAGTGCAGGAGAAGAATGCGATGCAGCAGAAGGGGCAGAAAACTAAATGCATACAGGGTGTCATCCATCTTCCCCTCGAGAAACCTTTTTACACATCTCCATTCCTTATTCCACTTGGATTTCGTATAGCAGAGAAACCCATTCATGTGTATGGAATCAACTGTTTATAGTCTTTTCACACTGCAGCTTTGGGAAAACTCCATTCCTTGATTTGTGTTTGTCTTGGCCTTCCTGGTGTGCAGTACTGCTGTAGAAAAGTATTAATAGCTTCATTTCATATAAACATAAGTAACTTCCAGACACTTATGTAGAGGACTGAAATGTATCTGGTATTTAAGTAATCTGAACCAGTTCTGCAAGTGACTGTGTTTTGTATTACTGTGAAGATATAAAAATGTAGTTAATTACAATTAAAGAGTATTCTACATAACTTCTTAATTTCTACATTCTCTCCCTTACTTTTCTTCAGAGATTTCCTTTCAATAAGCAACTTTTCCAATTCTTAATGTATTCCTATTCCTTTTCAGTAGGAATCCAGAAGTATTAGATTGAATGGAAAAGCATTTGACATTTCTGGGCTGTGGGGGTCACAAATTGAAATGCTTCCTACATGATATAGTATGGAGGTGGTATATCTGTGACACCAGGGAGTTTCCTTATTCACTCTTCATATGCTGCTGTTTAAGTTGATAACTTCCCTTCCCAATAAAAATTCACTTAGAATCCTGCCTTTGTAGTTCTGGTATTCACTTTACTATATAATAGAAGTAGCATGTTGCTGCCAGAATACAAGCATTGCTTTTGGCAAATTAAAGTGCATGTCATTTCTTGATACACTAGAAAGGGGATATAAATTAAAGTACGTAAGTCCAAGTCTAAAACTTTAGTACTTTTCCATGCAGATTTGTGCACATGTGAGAGGGGATCCACTTTGTCTAGTGATTGTTATTTAGAGAGTTGGACCACTATTGTGTGTTGCTAATCATTGACTGTAGTCCCAAAAGAGCCTTGTGAAATATGTTATGCCGTATGTAACAGCAGAGTAACATAAAATAAAGTTACATTTTATAAACCATTTACTATGGCGTTGTAACAATTGCCTACCCATATTTTAAGGGACAATTGAATTGATTACTATCTGAAGTTCATTAACAGTTCCCTTTATCTTCTGTAAAATGTAGTGTGATACCTGCATATATGCATTGTGATATACTTGTCTAGGGATGCCTGGAAATGTATAAAATAGGGACTACATTTCTTAAAAGTGTTTTACCATAGATCGATCTTATGGGCCATCACTTCCTCAGATGTAAATGATACCTGGTTAAGTGTTATATGGAATAAAGTGGACATTTTAAAACTAGCAAAGCTAACTATTGTGATTGTGAGTGCCTTGGCTGGTATTAGGATTCTGCTTCACTGAATAGTCCAGACAGAATGTAAGAGTTCAAAAGTACCGTATTTGCTTAGTTTTCAAATAATCTCCTTTTAAAATATTCAGTTGTATCATTAGTGAGTTCCAAATCAATTTGGTTTTATATTGCAGTGTCTGTTTTACTAACCAGTCTTAGGCATCCACTTGAGAGGAGATCTCTTATCTCTTAAAATGAATATGAAACAAGGCTTCTTTGGGCTTTTTTTCTGAGGGGAAAAAGGGCAGAATTGAATAGCCCTTGGGGTAATACTTATTTAAATAAAACCATATCAGTTTAATAAGACTTAAGTTTCCAAAAATTTAAATAAAAAAGACTGCTTTTTAAAAAAATTTTTTATTAATTAAAAAAATACATATTACGAGAAAGAAACAAACATTCTTAATATATGATCATTCCATTCTACATGTATAATCAGTAGTTCACACTATCATCACATCGTTGCATATTCATCATGATAATTTCTTAGAACATTTGCATCAATTCAGAAAAACAAATAAAAAGACAACAGAAAAATAAAACGGAAACAGAAAAAAAATTATACATATCATACCCCTTACCCCTTCCTTTCATTGATCACTAGCATTTCAAACAAAATTTATTTTAACATTTGTTCCCCCTATTATTTATTTTTATTCTGTATGTTCTACTTGTGTGTTGACAAGATAGATAAAAGGAGCATCAGACACAAGATTTTCACAATCACACAGTCACATTGTTAAAGCTATATCATTATACAATCATCATCAAGAGACATGGCTACTGGAACACAGCTCTACATTTTCAGGCAGTTCCCTCCAGCCTCTCCATTACATCTTGGGTAACAAGGTGATATCTACTTAATGCGTAAGAATAACCTCCAGGATAACCTCTTGAGTCTGGAATCTCTCAGCCATTGACAATTTGTCTCATTTCACTCTTCCCCCTTTTGGTTGAGAAGGTTTTCTCAATCCCTTGATGCTGAGTCTCAGTTCATTCCAGGATTTCTGTCGCACCTTGCCAGGAAGGTCCACACCCCTGGAAGTCATGTCCCACGCAGACAGGGGGAGGGTGGTGAGTTTGCTTGTTGTGTTGGCTGGAGAGAGAGGCCACATCTGAGCAACAAAAGAGGTTCTCTTGAGGAGGTGACTCTTAGGCCTAATTTTAAGTAGGCTTGACCTATCCTTTGTGGGGTCAAGTTTCATATGAACAAACCCCAAGACTGGGGGCTCAGCCTATAGCTTTGGTTGTCCACACTGCTTGTGAGAATATCGAGAATTCAACTTGGGGAGGTTGAATTTTACCCGTTCTCACCATTCCCCAAAGGGGACTTTGCAAATAAAAAAAGACTGCTTTTTAATAATGATTAGAGCTTTTAAACTGGGAGAAAAACCGGTAAGTACTGAATAATGTAATCATTAACCTTATGGGTTACCAAAGTAGCCTTTTTAAAGAGATTATTCTCAGCATGTAGTTCCAAATTTAAATGTTTCTGAGAACTCAGGGAAAAGGGGGTAAGTAAATAAGAGTGGGTTTTGTCTGTTTCTGTTTTTTGGTAGGATGGTAGGGAAGTTAAAGCCATATTTGAGTTTTCTCTTTAACTTTTTAAGATTAATTTCTGAAATAGTTCAGAAGTTTAAAATGTCATTCCTATTTTGTAGTTAGAACTTATTTGGCAGTTTTTTCTTTGAAGTGACATTAGGTTTTAATAGAATTTTGGGGTGAAGGCAATCTTCCCTACCTAACTACCAAAATAGAAGCATTTTATTTTCTGATGTTTGCTTATATAAATGTTAATTGATACATACTAGAACTAAACCTCATCCTTTCATGACTTAGGAAGACTTTAGTTTTAAACTGACAAAGGCAATTATTTTGAGTGTTTTATTTTGCCATATATCTTACCTATTTCCCCATGTGTAATTTGTGTTTAATGAACTTTGCCTTATCTAGAAATTGGTATTACTTAGCTAAGGAAGAGTTTCCATCTATGTGTGTATCATGTCATGTATATTACTATTCAGTTTTGAGGACATTACAATTAAGTATTGATATAAACCACCTTCACAATACCCTTTTATGATCCATGCACTAGATGCTTAAGCAACCTGCAGTACCTGAAGATGAGAAGATCATTATGAAATCCAATTTGGGGCAGACTTGCAATTTAATACCTAACCACATTTTAGTTATAAATGACTGTGCCTTCAGAGCAGTGCTTTATAGGGGGTTAATAATAAATAACCAGGAAAAGAAGCTTAAGATTTCCCCATCTTTAGTTTAAAATTCTCCCACTTAGAATATGTCCATTAATGGTTCAGCTCTTTCATGGAACTAACCCTGATTGAATTCATTCTGGTGCTTGGCCGTGTGCTATGCACATCATAATGTGCATAATCTTTTCAACTGCCCTGCCAGGTAGATTTCTCTTTGAGTGATAGGACATCTGATCTAAAAAAAATAGAAAAGTTATTTGCCCAAAGTTGTATATCTTAAGTGGCAGACTTAGAGTTTAAATTCTGATGCCATCCCAAGTTCATTTCTATGCCACTGTTGCCAACACCTTAATAGGGCAAATAGGATTATTTTTTTTTCTACTAACTAACAATGATAGGAGCTTTTTCTGTTTTTTCAACTTTCCCCTTAGTCCAACACTTTTCCCCTTTGGAGAAAACTTCAAAGAAGAGAAGCCCAAAGACTACTGCAGAACATAGTTAGACTTAACTATTGTCTTATAGTTATGGAAACAAGTCCAAAGAAATAGAGATGAACAGAATTTTCCAAGGTTCTGATAACTAGCTAACATTAGGTCTGAAACTAGACAAGCCAGGTGCAAATAATTCAAATTCTCCATAATTATGTACTGGTTAATTTGAAAATAATTTTTAATTAAAATTTCTTTATTTTTGCCAAGAAGGTTTAGGAAAATGAAGGTTTTAGTTCATACTCCCCTAGTAAGTTTTTTAAAAGGTAAGTCCTGGGCAGTGCAATGGCAGCTTATTGGCAGAATTCTTGCCTGCCATTCTGGAGAGCCGGGTTCAATTCCCAGTGCCTCCCATGGCGGGGGGGGGAAGGTTTAAGTCCTAAGGCTGTAAGGAGAATAAGTGTTTCTCACCCAACATTGTCAAATTTATAGTTCGAATATATTATTTCATGTGCTTTGTACTGAAGACCCTTGTATGAGCAACATGAATCCTGTATTCAATGCTTAATTTCAGTATAATAAAGGCTATCAGCCAGGGTTCTTGTCCAGGCTTCCTACTAACTGGTAACAGTACTTGATCTTGGGCCAGCCCATCAGCAGCCTGATTTTCCCATCTTTATTAACAGTGCTTAAGAGGCACTGTTTTTAAGCATCTTCACAAATAAAACTCAGTTTCATAAATTTTGAAGTAGGATCTTTCCACTTAACGGGAAGTTAAGGCACAGAAGTTAGTGACTTGATTGAGTCTCATAGCTAAGTAGTAGAGCCAGCATCTGAATCTGGACAAACCTACTTTGATAGTTTTAGCTATGGTGGTAGGTCTGTTGCCTCTTTTTGGAGATTGAAGTAGTAATACTAAACTAGTGCTTTTTAAACTAGGTCATGACCAGTTAGTGGCTAGCAGGAACTTGATGGGTCACAGACAGCTTTGCTTTTTAATGAAGTAGAATGGGAAATATGAAGACCACATAGCATGTTATACAGGTAATATTTTTTGAAGCCAGCTTCAGTTTGTATGAATTTATGTAAATGGTGGGTTGTAATGTAAAAATGGATTTATGGCTATGAATCAAAAATGAGTTCAAAAGCCACAACCACTAGATGGTCTTGAAGGTTTCTTTGCAATTCGTATCCTAGAACTGTTAAGTTGGTTAGAATTTTACATTTCTAAATAATTTTAGAAGTTTCTAGGTTTTTACTATAATTTTACTGAGATATATTCAACAACAGAATCCATCCAAAGTATACACTCAGTGACTTAACAGTATCACATAGCTGTGCATTCATCACCAAAATCAATTTTAGAGCATTTTTCACTCCAAAAAAAGAAAAATATAAAACTCAAAATATCCAATACCCCTTATTCCCCCCTAGTGCTGACATGGTACTTCTGTTACTGTTAATGAGAGAATATTAAGATATTACTGTCTGCTGTAGTCCATAGTTTGCAGTAGGTACAATTTTTTCCAATATACTATTCTGTTATTGACTCCTTGTTACAGTGTCATACATTTGTTTTAGTTCACGAAAGAACTTATTTACGTTTGTGCAGTTAATCACGGTCATTGACCACCACAAAGTTCACTGTGTTACACATTCCCATGTTTTAACCACCACCTTACGTTCTGGTGACTCTAAACTTCCCCTTTCCACCACATTTACCCACAATTCAGCACTCTAATTATACACGATAGCTTGTTACCATCACCTCTATTCATTTCCAAACATTTAAGTTCAACCTAGTTAAAAATTCTGCACATATGAAACAACCACTCTCCATTGTGTAGACATCTGTATCTCCTGGTAACCTACATTCTAGATTTTATGTTTGAGTTTACATATAATTAGTTCATATTACTGAGTTCATACAATATTTGTCTTTTTATGTCTGACTCATTTCCCTCAACATAAATGTCCTCAAGATTCGTATTGGGTGCTTTCATTCTTACTGCTGAATAATACTCCATCGTATATACATATACCACATTTTGTTTATCCATTCATCTATTGATGGACACTTGGGTTGTTTCTGTCTTCTGACAATTGTGAATAATGCTGCTGTGAACATCAGTGTGCAAATGTCTGTTCACACCCCTGCTTTCATATTTTCTGGGCATATACAAGTGGGATTGCCAGGTCATACAACAACTATAGTTAGCTTTCCAGAGGTTTTTAATGCATGACATTGTTGAATCCCTTCCACTTACAGCATTGTAACAGTGGGAAAATTACAATGTGCTGAGCAGTGCCCTTTAGAAAAAAAGGGAAGACTCCCTATTTTGAGGGCGATATTTTTATTAATATAGTGCTCAAGGGATTATGCACAGATAAATTCTTTTCTTTCTCAGACAATATTTCTGCAGCATTTCACAGCCTTGACCTAAGACTCCTGTGGAAGTGCTTAAACCCCAGAAATCATGGCAGAGTCGTGATTAATTCATCTAGCAAAGGGGGGCTTATTAAGGGATTATGTGGGTTTGAAGGTAGGTTTGAACACCAAGTAAAAATCAAACAGTACACTCGGCCTTACTACTAGTACATTTCAGGCGCCTCAGTTTTATTTAAGCTGGAATATAGCTCTTATCAGGAATTTCTGGGATTTTTACTCAAAGTAAAAAGGATGGTAATATAATTTGAGCCAAAGATTTTAGGAATTTCCCTCATGATTCAGAAAGGTAAAAGTGCATACTATTGACTGTCCTTTGAAATGCTAGGCAATTCAGGCTGGTTCTTCATTTCTTCATTTCTTTCGGGGCATTTGCTTTGCACTTGCTCATGATATGGGCTCCTGAGGATAGTAACTTCCACTGTCAGGCTTTTTAGAAATGCCCTGCGATGGTTAATTTCTAATAGAAATTTGCCCAGGTATACAAAAAATATGCCTTTTTGCTTTCTGTGACTATTTGATAACTTGATGACACTAGATGACATTGTTGAAAATGAACGTTTTGATAAAGGTCAACAGAAATTCAACTTACAGTATAGCGTGGTTTTCCCTCTACTACCTGAGAAATAGGGGAGTTATACCCACTTATTGAGGTTTCAGGTTAATGTACCTACATCTGTGGTTGTGTATACTGGAGTTGGTATTCACTGCAAAAAAAACCCTGCCACTCATCTTGTGGGCTCCACTTCCTCCTGCCTTGAATAACTTGGAGGCTTGAAGAACACTTGACTACTTGTTTCTCAACTTCTGCTGACATTGTTGGGTTATTTTTTGTTTTGGTTTTTAACTCGTGAAATTAGAACTGAGCATTCTTTCTCCATTTTGCCCTCTGGGACTTCAGACACGGCCATGTGTTTCAGTCATCTCCCTGAGATGTCACCTATTCTTTGGAACTTGGTAAGAACCTTGGAAGAGTCACTAGAAGAATTTCTGAAGCACACTGTTCCGAGACTAGTGCTATATCACTGCTTTGGAGCTAGGAAATTAAATGGGTCAGACTATTCCCCCTATGCATAACATGAAAATGTGTAACTTAGTGGAAAGAGAACCAACCTAAAAGAAAGATCTGGCTTATATGTTCATTAATACATTCACTCGTTAAATGTGTTGAGTACCTGTTATGAGCCAGACTATACTAGGAGTTAGAATTTTCAACTTCACAAGTTTACAACTGTGGCCTTGATTGCTGAGCTTAAGTTTTCTTACCTATGAATACTAGGTAACTTATGCCTATGAACCAAGGTTTGAAATTATTTCCAAGAGTAAAGGGTTGTTATGGAATATATGTATGCGGAAGACTTGAGTGGAAAAGTGAGTAACAGGACAGCCTAATTTTGGAACTGAAAAAGTTTTCTGAAATCAGTCATGTGAATAAGAAAATCAGCCATGCTTTCAGCAGACCTATTGCCCCAGATTTTCAAGGACATAGACACAAAACGAAAATGACAGTGTAACTTGGGAATGCAAAGTTTAAAAAAAAAAAAAAAAACTGATTAAGTAATAGCTTTGTTTCTAATTAGTATTCTCTGATAGAGTAAAATGGAGAAAGCTCATCCTGTTAAAGTAAGTGAAGAAATACTAAGATCCAGAGAAAAGTACCAAGAAGAAATGCCTTTGTGTCTCTTTGGTCGAGAGTTAACTATTTGTAAGTCTGCTGCTTTGAAGCTGTTATGTACCTCAGAAAAGCCCATGTTCTTTTAATTCATTCCTGTGGGTGGGACCTTTAAATTAGGTTGCTTCAATTGAGATGTGACCCACCCATTTCAAGGGCTCTTAATCCTTGACTGGAGTCCTTTATAAGAGGGTGAATGGCAGAAAAAGCTGAAAGAGAAAGGTCCCAGAGATGCTGATGAGGACCTGCCAAAGCTCAGAGAGGAGCCCACCTGACCCAGGGGCTGAAAGCAATGAAATTTGGGAGCAAAGGACCAGCAGATGCAGGCCCATGTGCCTTACTATCTGACAGGCAAACCCTGGATGCCTGTGGCCTTTCTTCAGAAAAGGTATCGTCCTTTTGATGCCTTAATTGGGACATTTTCATGGCCTTAGAATTGTATATTTGTAAACTAATAAATGCCCAGTGTAAAAGCGAACCCATTTCTGGTATATTGCATTACAGAAGTTTTAGGAACCTGAAATAGTAAGTGATTGATAACACTTCAAGGCCAAACTTGGAGCATCACAGTCACCTGGAGGATTTGCTAAAGCACACACCCACAATTTCTGATTCGGTGAGTCTGAAGTAGGGCCTGATAAGTTATTTGCATTTCTAACAAATTTCCAGCTGCTGCTGGTCAGAACAGGGTACATGAGAGAACCATTGCTTTAAGGAAGCCTGAATAAGGAAGGAAAAAGTAAAGATCAAGTGAGTTTCACAGCTACGTAGTAAAAATAAGTCAGTAAAGATTTTGGAGTTCTGCACACCAGAAATTTATGCCTACTTGAAGCTAATGAATGAGAAGTCTTCCCTCTTACCAACTGAAGTTAATTGGGTTACATATGTAAAACATAGCTCAGGGGCTCACATTTGTTTCTGTCTCAGCCTCTTTTAGGTATTGCCTATGTTAACTGTTTTCTATTGAAATTAAAAATACAGTTTTACCCCAATCCTGACTGGGCAGATTCCATGATTTCACAAGATGCCATTTGAGTTGAAGGACTGATCCTTAGGGTCTCGGTGAAGAGGTTGAGGGTGAAGTTAATAGGTGGATGTGAGGTCAGAGATCTGTGTTCAGTCTTAATGGGAGGCAGAAAGCCAGAGATATATCTCAACCGTGGGCAGGAGGCACAGAAACGTTGTTTGGGCATCGTGTGAGCTGATGAATAGTTATAAAGGTCATGTGGGTCAAACTGAGCGCCCAAAATTCCTGTTTCCAGTTAGAGCATTTGAATTCATTCTCTGTCCCTATTCACCAGTCTCTCCACTTCCCAAATTGTTGGTTTAAGGCAAAAAATAGAATACAAACAAGCTCCCTTTCTTTTTTCAAGATTGAAATAGAATAAATGATAAAGCAGTTTAGCATTGTGTTGTGTCGACATGTATTTCATTTGACTTAAAAGGGTATAGAAAAGGATCAGAAAGCTTTATCAAGCCAAACTGCAAGTATTCCTTGTAGAGTGACGTATTTCAGGAAGTTTTGATTAAATTTCTAATAGATCAAATAATTATAAGGAGAGAGAAGCAATATTCAACAAGCCTTTGTGGCCACCTTGTATATTTCCAATCCTGTATTTGGAAACAGTTCATATCACACACCAGCCCAAATTCAATAAGTGAATGAAAGGTACAGTATATAAAGAGAAATGTCTGGGCTTAGAGGTGAGAGAGAATTATAACATGGATAAGTGTGGGCGAGGTAGGATGACCCAAATACTTTTAGTATGTTGTCCAGAAGTATTTTTTATTTTTTTGGTTTTGGTTTTTTTTTTTTTTACCACCTAATAAGGAAAGTTCTTAAGTAATGCCAAATTCCTATGGGCAGTTGTTATGAAAAGAGCACGGAAAGTGATGTCAGATGTCTCTGGATTTGAATCTCTACCATTTAGTTGTGTTACCTTGAACCTAATCTGTAAAACAGAGATAATGTTTAGTTCAAATGATTATTAGAGGTTTATGTGATTTAGTTTATGTATTCTTCATTCAACAAATATTTGGTTATCTACTATATGCCAGGCATTATGCTAAATGAACAAAATAGGCAAGGACCTGGTGCCTGGCATGTAGTAGGAACTCAGTAGATACCTCCTAAACATACTTTGATTCAAGCTTCTATATCATTTTGTCTTAACTCCTTATTAAGAAACAATTTTCTTTTCTCTCTATTGAAGTATTTTAGAGCAAATAAGAGGCATGTCTTTTCATATACTTTAATGTTCATCTCAAGAAATTTCCTTTCATAATAACAAAGTCTTATCACACCTAACAATTGCATTCATTCTTTGTTATTATTTATTAGTCAACTCATAATCAAATTTCTCCGATGATATAAAATATATTTTTGGCTTGTTGGAATCAGGATTCAAAAAAATGTCCATATGTTGCATTTGTTTACAATGTCTCCTAAGACTCTTAATCTACAGTATCCTCTTTTTGGAGGATAGATGTCTTGTTGCAGAAGCTGGGTTCTTTTAGAAGTCAGTATTTTTAAGAGATGTACAAAATGGGAGTGATTAACTCTATCTGGGGCCAATGGGCGAGGGGGCCACATGGAGGTGGGGTAGGGGCGGGAGCACCGTCTCAGGTTGGACCTTCCTTTCAGATTTGTCTTTTGTTTCCTTGTGGTTTTATTTAACTAGCTCCTCAATTCTCCATATTTTCTATTAATGGAACTTAGCTCAAGAGGTTTTATTTGACTCCTCTTCAACTTTTCTGGCAAGAAATCGTTATAGGTTGTACTGTATGCTTCCAGTTGCATCACATCAAATCATGCCAAAATATCTTATAAATATATTCCCTGTGACCAGACTGTTCTTTACCTTACTGCCTAGAAAATTTCTATTCATCCTTCAAAACCTTGTTTCATTGACATGAACATTTAGCATTATGTAGCCAGTCATACTTAAACAAGTATTGTCACCAAGAGGCAAACCCATCTAGTTAGATAATCTTAAAGTTTTGAGAGATGGATATGAATGGAGAGGTAAATATCATGTGTTATGGCACACAGAGAAGAGCCACTCAGTTCAGGGCTGGCTAATGTTGTCAGTGAGGACTTCCTGGAAATGATGCTCCAGTTGAATGCTGAAAGATGAGTAGGAATTTTCCCATCAAAGAAGTGGAGATGAGGGAGTATTTTATAGATCTGTGCAAAGGTACAGAGACATGAGACTGCAGGGAACCACTGACTGTTATGTATTGTTGGAGGGGTACAAGTGAAACACAAAGTAGTGAAAAGATAGAGATGAAATTGTAAAGAGTTCTCTGACAGCAAAGAAGCAGGAAATGTATCCAATGGATGATGGAATGCAAATATTGGCATTCAACCACAGATAAGAATTGATGAGTTCTGTCTTTCAGAAAGATAACTTTGATGGAGTATGAAGGATGGGCTGGATCAACCCATACTGGAAGCAAGAAAACCAGTTAGGGTTGTGCTGGTTTGAAGCTATTATGTACCCCAGAAAAGCCATGTCCTTTAATCCTCATTCAACATTGCTGGGTGGATTCTTTCTTATTGTTTCCATGAAAATATGACCCACCCAATCATGGATGGTAACTTTTGATTAGATGGTTTAAGCCATTGAAGAAGCCTGGAGAGAAAGCAGACATCACCATGTGCCTTTCCAGCTGAGAGAGAAATCCCAAACATCATCAGCCTTCTTGAACAGGGTCTCTTTCCCTGGATGCCTTAAGTTGGACATTATTACAGCCTTAACTTAATTTGTACATTCTCACAGTTTTACAACTGTAAACTTGCAACTTAATAAATTCTCTTTTTTAAAAAACCATTCAATTTCTGGTATGTCTCCTTCTGGCAGCTTACGAACTAGAACAGAGGGGCTACTGGGCCAGAGAAGAGGAAGGGCCAACCTGGAACAGTATTTCTGCCTCCCCTCCTCACATGACTTCTCCCATTGGCCCCAGATAGAGTTAATCACTTCCCTTTGGCTTTCAAACTACCTGCCACATACTTTCATCAATATAGCTATTAATAAGAATGCAAATTATTTCAAGTCTTTATCCCACTAAATTGAATATTTCTTAAGGGCAGAGATTGTGATTTTCTTTTTTTCTTTTCAGTGTTCTCAGCAGCTGGCCCAATATTTGTATATGAAAGATGTTTAATAAATATTTCTTGATCTGAACAGCAACATCCTTGGCCAGGGATGCTGCTTCAAGGAGGTAGAATGTGCCAAATAAATACACATTGATGAGAATGAGTAAGAAAAAATTGCTTAAGTCAGATAGACAAAAGAAATACTTTAAGGTTCACACTGTTAAAAACGTCTCTCTTCAAACTATGAAGACAATAAAGATTTTTCTCTCATCTCCAAGCCAGCCTGGCTTGATCTTGAAAGGAGGGCTAAACTGAAGGAGTGCATCAACCAACCCAGAGCTAATTTACAAAAACTGAAAGGTTATATTGGCTTCAGTTTGTTTGTTCTTGTTAGCTCCAGGCCCTCAAGGAAGTGACTATCATATCACTGACTTGATACAAACCTAGGGAACAGACAGTCAGTGAATAAATCCCAAAGTTAATACATTAAAATATTAGAATTATTGTTTGCAGTGAAAGATTGCAAGACTAACAAAGAAACAGTAAATGATGGCCCATCCAAAGGAACAAGATAAAAATCCAGAAGCCATCAATGAAAAGGACCAGACTTCATACATAGCAGACAAAAACTTAAAAAACAATGGTCCTCAATATGTTCAAAAAGATAAAGGAAAATATAAAACTAAAGGATATCAGGAAAACAAGGAACAATAGGAGAAATTAAATAAAGAGATAGAAATTTTTAAAAGGAACCAAATATTCAGGAGTTGAAGAACACAACTAAAATGAAATAAAGAATCAGTGATCTCAAAGACATATTTCAGTACAACTGAGCCCAAAACAGGATGAACTTGAAGTTAACCAAGCCAACACACAATAGTCAAACTGTCTAATACCAAGGACAGGAAGCAAGTTCTGAAAGGTGCAAGAGAAAATCAGTGCTTTATGTACAATAAGATTAAGTGCCAATTTCTTATCAGAAACCATAGAGGCAAGAAAACAATGAAATAAAATACTTAAAGTGCTGAAAGAAAACAATTACCAATCAAGAATTTTATATCCGGTAAGACGGTCTTTCAAAGAATAAGGGAGGTTAAAATATTACCAGGTAAGGAAAACTGAGGGTGTTATTCACCACTAGACCTGCTCTCCAAGTAATGCTAAAGGGAATTATTCAGGCTAGAAGGAAAGGACACCAGTGAATCAAAATAGAAAAGAAATAAGATCTCCAGTAAAGGTAACCACAGGGATAATTATAGATACCAGTATTATTGTACTGTATTCTTTGGTATAGAACTCAGCATTTCATTTCTTGCAAATTCATTAAAATAATGATTTTAAAACTATTTTAAAAGCAGTGATACACATACAAGAGAAGCTTGATAAAACTATGTGTGGAAATTTATGTGATGTTATGTTATGTTTCTCAGCAGAAACCTGGAGGCAAGAAGGCAGTGATATTTAAGATTCTGAAAGACAAAAACTGCCAGCCAAGAATCTATACCTAGCAAAACTGTCCTTCAGAAAAAGGGGGAGATTAAAATATTTTCAGACAAACAGTCAATGAGAGAATTTGCTACTAGAGAAAGGCTCCACAAGAGATACTAAAGGGAGCACTACAGGCAGATAGGAAAAGATCAGAGAGAGAGGTCTGGAGAAGAGTAGAAATGAAACCTATCAATAAAGGTAAAAAGAGAAAAAATAGATTTGACATATAAAATGCAAAAGACAAAATGGTAGAAGAAAGTACTGCCTTTACAGTAATAACATTACATGTGAATGAATTAAAGTCCCCAATCAAAAGATGTAGACTGGCAAAATGGATTAAAAAACAGAATTCATCAATATGCTGTCTACAGGAGACTCACTTTATACCCAAGGACAAAAATGGACTGAAACTGAAAGATTGGAAAAAGATATGTCATGCAAACAACAACCAGAAAAGACCAGTGGTAGCTATAATAATGTCTGACAAATTAGAATTCAAATGTAAAACAAAAGGAACAAAGAAGGACACTATGTGCTAAAAAAAAAAAAAAAAAAAAAAAAAAAAAAAAAAAAAAAAAAAAAAAAAAAAGGAAGAATTCAACAAGACAAAACAATCGCAAATATTTATGCACTGAGCCAGAGTGCTCCAAAATATATGAGGCAAACACTGAAAAGAGAAACAGACACATCTACCATAACACTTGAAGATGTCAATTCCCTGTTCTCATCAATTTATAGAATATATAGAAAAGGGTTAATAAGGAGATGGAGATTTTGAATAAGATGATAAATAAACTAGACTTTACAGAACATTGCACCCCACAACAGCAGGAAACACACTTTTCTCAAGTGCTCATGGATCATTCTCAAGGATAGAGTATTTGCTGGATCACAAAGTAAATCTCAATTACAAAGTAAATCTCAATAAATTTAAATTTTAATAAAAAATACTTTCTCCTAGCACAATGGGATGAAGTTGGAAATCAATAACAGGCAGGGGGCCAGAAAAATCACAAATATAATGGAGGCTAAACAACACAGTATTTTTTTAAAACTACTTTTATTGAGAAATATCCACACATATACAGTCCAACCATATTATACAATCAGTAGCTCACAATAACATCACGTAGTTGTGTATTCTTCACCATGATCATTTTTAGAATATTTGCATCACTCCAGAAAAAAAAAAAAAAGAACTCATACATCCCATACACCTTATTCCTTCTGCTCTTGGCCCACAGTATTTCAATCTACCCAATTTTTACCCTTTATTGTCCCCTATTATTTATTTATTGTTTATCCTTTTTAAAAATATTTTTATGGGTGAAACAAAACAACATATAAACATGAACATTCTTAACATATGAACATTCCATACTTGGTGCACAATCAGTGGCTCACAATATCATCACATAGTTGTATATTCATCACCATGATCATTTCTTAGAACATTTGCATCACTCCAAAAAAAAGAAATAAAAAGAAAAAAGGGAAAACTCTTACATACCATACCCCTTACCCCTCCCTCTCATTGATCATAGTATTTCCATCTACCCAATATATTTAACCCTTGTTCCCCTATTTTTTTCCTATACCCCTTACCACTCCCTTTCATTGATCACTACTATTTCAATATACTCAATTTATTTTACCATTAGTTCACTCTATTATTTATTTTTATCCATATTTTTTACTCATCCATCCATACTGAAGATAAAAGGAGCATTAGACACAAGGTTTTCACAATCACACAGTCACACTGCAAAAGCTATATCATTATGCAATCATCTTCAAGAAGCATGGCTACTGGAACACAGCTCTACAGTTCCAGGCACTTCTCTCTGGCTACTCTAATACACCATAAGCTAAAAAGGGGATATCTATAAAGTGCATAAGAACAACCTCCAGGATAACCTCTTGATTCTGTTTGAAATCTCTCAGCCACTGACACTTTATTTTGTATCATTTCTCTCTTCCCACTTTGGTCAAGAAGACTTTCTTGATCCCATGATGCCAAATCCCATGTTGCCAAGAAGATTTACACCCCTCGGCATCATGAATAACACATTCTTAAACAACAAATGGGACAAGAAAGAAATTACAAGAGAAATTTCAAAATTTACGGGATGCAGCAAATGCAGTGCTAAGAGCAAAAATTATTACCCTAAATGCCTATATTTAAAAGGAAGAAAGAGCAAAAATCAAAGAATGAACTTTTCACTTGGAGGAACTAGAGAAAGAACATCAAACCAACCCCAAAGCAAACAAAAGAAAGGTAGTGAAGATGAGAGCAGAAATAAATGAAATTCAGAATGTGAAAACAAAGAGAAAATAAACAAAACCAGAAATTGGTTCTTTGAGAAAGCTAGGTGGACAAAAAAAAAAAAAAAAAAAAAAAAAAAAAAAAAAAAAAAAAAAAAAAAAAAAAAAAAAAAAAAAAAAAAAAAAAAAAAAAAAAAAAAAAAAAAAAAAAAAAAAAAAAAAAAAAAAAAAAAAAAAAAAAAAAAAAAAAAAAAAAAAAAAAAAAAAAAAAAAAAAAAAAAAAAAAAAAAAAAAAAAAAAAA
>PVIY010012137.1:0-62920 GCA_004026745.1 Myrmecophaga tridactyla
CATATCAGAACTTTTGGGATGCGGCAAATGCAGTGCTGGAAGGGAAATTTATTGCCCTAAATGCCTATACGAAAAAAGAAAAAAGAGGAAAACTCGAGGATGTAACAACTCACCTGGAGGAACTAGAGAAAGAACAGCAAACTAACCCCAAAGCAAATAAAAGAGGAGAAATAGCAAAGATTAAAACAGAAATAAATGAGCTGGAGAACAAAAAAAAATTAGAAAGAATCAATAAAACCAAAAGTTGGTTTTTTGAGAAAATCAAAATCGATGGACCCCTAGCTAGGCTGACAAACGGGAAAAACAAAGAGAGAGAGAGGATACAAATAAAATCAGAAGTGAGAGACGAGTCATTACTGTTAGGTCAGGGGAACGGGGAAGGGCACTGCAACTGGAGCTGCTGAAGCTGTGTCGCCCCTCCCAGCCTGACTTTCAGAACTAATGAACCACCCCTTCCAGACATCACCTGACCTCCATCCTTAAAAGCTGCCCGCACCAAAGCCCATGCGTGCACTCACCTCCCTCCATCTTGGGTTTGGTGAGTCCTGCCTGGGAGCGCAGAAATCACTCCCCCCACTTTAAATTTCCTGGTGTACCTTTCTTCTTTCTCACCCTTTTGCCTCCTAAACCTTTCAATTACCATGGACCCAAATAAATAAAATAAATTATAAGATACTATGAACAACTATACACCAACAAACTAGACAACTTAGATGAAATGGACAAATTCCTAGAAACACACCTACTGACTCGAGAAGCAATAGAAAATCTCAACAAACCAATCACCAGTAAAGAAATTCAATCACTCATCAAAAATCTTCCTAAAGAAAAGCCCAGGGCCAGACAGCTTCACTGGGGAATTTTACCAAATATTCCCAAGAGAACTAACACCAATCCTACTCAAACTCTCTCAAAAACCTGAGGAAAAAGCTACACTATTTAACTCATTTTACGAAGCAAACATCACTCTAATACCCACACCGGATAAAGATACTACAAGAAAGGGAAAACTACAAATGAATATAGATGCAAAAATTCTCAACAAAATATTTGTAAATCGAATCTAATGGCACAGTAAAAGAATTAATTATACACCAGGACCAAGCAGGGTTTATTGCAGGCATGCAAGGGTGGTTCAACACAAGAAAATCAATCAATATAATGTTGACAAAATATTAACAAGTCAAAAGGGAAAAATCACACGATTCTCTTGATTGACCCTGAAAAGGCATTTAACAAACTTCAGTGTCCTTTTCTGATAAACAGAATGAGTCAAATAAATGTTAAGAAGAGAAGAAAGTGCTGTTTTTTTGTTTGTTTTTGCCATTGCCTCCCTCATTTTTGCAACAATGTGATTTTCTCTCCCCCCATCCCCTCCCCCCAAGAACTGGTAGTGAGCTCTTTGAACAGCGAACACAATAGATTGCACACGGAACTGCATTGCCCTAATAAAATGTCTTTCCTGGCAATCTTGCTGGAGTGACTTTAAGTAGCTTTAAAATCTCCATAATGTCCTAAAATGCACCTTTTCTCTTTCTTTTAAAGAAGAGGGCTTTTCGGTCATTTGCTCCCTATCCACAATACAAGGAGAAATTACAGCCGAAAAACCAGCTGGAACATACATCTCAAAAGGGAATCGCTTGGTTCCTCAGCTCCCTCCACCCCACATCTACCCCCTGATTGGAAAAGGCAGCTTCCCATTGTTAAAAGTTATTTCCTCCCTTTCTCCTCCTCCTCCTCCTGCTGCTGCTTGGTTGAACTAAACCAGACTGTTACGCGATCCTGATGTTCCCGGGCCGCTTTGAAACGGTAAAAGGGGTTATACCATTTTCTGAACACCACAGTGTTTCCCTTCCTTCTTGAGAAAGATGTAAATTTCTCAATTTTTCTCTCAAAACGGATATGGCGTTCCCACACCGGGAGTCGAACCCGGGCCGCCTGGGTGAAAACCAGAAATCCTAACCGCTAGACCATGTGGGAGACGACGAGACGCGAGCCGATCTGAGTCTAGTTGAGTCGTCATTACTCACTTCCGCCCGCCAGCGCGTTTCAGAGTTGCTTCTGCGCCTGCGCGGTTACCCGGCCTCTTAACCCTTTCGGGCCGGTGTTACCATCCCTCTTTCTTTTCTCCTTCTGCTTGTTCCTTTTAAGGGTTTCATCCAATCTACAGGCTCTAGGTACCGTGAATACCCTGATGAGCCCTCGGTGGAAGGATCCATTATCAGTAATTCCTCAGAAGGACGCCTACAGAGTACCAAAGGGCGGGCGGTTGGGATTTTACAGACTGGTTAATAAGGAACAACTGCCTTGTGAAGCCGTAAAACCGCCACCGCAGAGGCCAAAATGGAATCGGAGCTCCTTCCTCCGACTCCCGGTCGCGTGGCAGACCTCAGCCCGCACACCCAGCCTTTCTCCGGCCGCACCCAAAGAGCCCTAAAGGCAAAGCGCCCCATGGCATGCGCCACCTGCTCGGTTAAGGCTCGGCACTCCGTCCTTTAACCGAATTGGTGCCCCCAGTGCAGCCGTGTCCATAACCTAACCTGCCCCTCTCCTCCCCGCCCTGTTTACGGCTGGGCCCCGGCCCCACCCTACTCCCCAGAAAGTTTTGTCTTTCCCTCAAAAGAAAGGGACAGGGGAATGAGGACGGCCTGGAACATTCCAGCTTCTGTTGACTCACGGGCTAAAGGCAGTGTCTGTGCGGCAGAAAGGAGACGGTGGTGGTTTGTAAATGCGGCTTCGAACAGTGGAGCAAGCCTGCAAGCTATTCATTATTGATGGGAAATACCCTGTGGTTTGCACGCCCGATCTCGATGCGAAGCATTTCATTTCATTGGGAGCAGTTTGTGCTATAGCAATGTACTGTTTGGGTCAGAAAAGCACGATGGGTCGGTTACTGGAGAGAGCCCGTGGGGGAGACGTATGCTCTCCTGCTCGCCTTGGGGCTTAAGCTGCACAGAAGTTGTTTTTACTAGCAGTGGACTCCTGGGTCTCATTTCTGCCTCCCCACTCGCCACCTGCCCCAAGGACTTTCTCATTCTCTCGCCAACTGGGGCTCTCTAAGGCTTCAGAGGTGACATTGGTCACCAAGAGGGGAGGGACGGAAAAGAACTGAAATAGAAACTCTTCTGCCTTCTGCTTATGAGCACGGATGAAGTGCCAATGGGAATGACTGTAATTCAACCCGATTGAAATTTAGCCTAGCTCTTAAAACTGTGAGCGTTAGCTGCAAACTTCTTATGTGCGCTAGACACTTCCAAGTATGTTTGCTCGTTTAATCCACACAACATACTTAAGAGAAGGTCCTATTCAAAATTAGGTGGCTCTTTGTTACCATCTTTTGCATCTGTGGACAGAGTTCTACTTGCTAGATTTTTAATCAGCTATCTTCCTCCTGCAGACATCTGCTTTGGAGCACCAAAGAAAACTACAAAACCAACTCATTGACTGCAGAATTCCCTATGTCAGTAGTTCTCAATTTGAACGTCCAGACACTTCATTGTACTTTTCAATTTTCAAGTTCCATTTGATGATAATCTAAAACATGCATTTTACCAGTTGTAAGGATAAAATTTCTCATTGCAACCTATACATTGAACAAGCACCATCCTTAGGATGTAACCAAAATGCTACATTGCTTTTGTTGGGTTCTTCCCTTAGCACCTGATGAGAACTTGGGCCCTATGGCCACTTTAAGCAATAAAACACAACCAGGACAATTCATTATTCATCTCCTGGATCTTCAGAAGTTACTGAGTCCTCTGCGATGCTTCAGTTGCTTATCCCTGTCCGTTCATCTCACTTGCATGTCCCGGTTTGGCCAGTCTTCTCTAAGCCCTTATCAAAATTTCCTAGCTAATGGTCTCAGCATCAGCAGGCTCCAGAGTTTGATTGCATATCTCTATCTAAAAAATAAATTTTGACCCTACACTCCTAATGTATGTATATTTATTTATAACATATTTGCAAATACTTCTGCCCTGATATACCATATACATGAAAATAGAATTTTAAAAGAATGATAGAAATAGACATTGAACTAATTTTTTCAGAAATGTCCCCACCATATCTTGAAGGATTGACTTCCCTGTCCCCTGGGACACATACACCTACTTTGTTGGTTGACTGGTGCCTGGTTTCAAAGTCCTTTTGTTGTTGATGGCACATACCTTGTGTTTGAACAGCCTTACCCAGCCCTCTCAATTCCTGTGAGCATCATAGTGTAGTGAAGAGAGTACTGGTCAAGTCGGAGGTCTGGCGCAGTCACCCTCCTGACACCCACAGAGCATTGACCAGGAAAAGATCCCATTTATTTAGTGTGTATCTGCTCTCTGCTGAGTACTCTCCATACACTTTTGGGAAGCCCTGCAGTAAGCCAGAGAAATAAGATATTATTATCATCTTGTTTATGGTTGAGGTGGAGCTCAGAGATGTCAAGTAATTTCTCCATTATTGCACAGCTCCAACGAGCAGAGCCCTCATGTGCCTTCTGGCTAACTCTGCAACCTCTGTTTTTCCCACCATCCCACACTGGTTGACCTCTCTGACTCTCAGCCCCTTCATCTGTAAAGTAAGGGGGTCTGGGGGCCAGAAGGATCAGTGTTCTCCCAGGGCGTGTCTAGGCCAGTGGTGCCAGGACCTCCTGGGATTTTGTTTAACACCCAGAACCTCCAAATGAGAACTCCTGGGAGTCGGGCCCGGGAATCTAAATTTTAACAATCACCCCGAGTGATTCTGATGCCACTAGAGTTTGAGAATCTCTGAACTACGAGACAGTAGGCTCACTTCAATCTCTAAAATTCTATGATTCCTGAAGCACAAAGGTCATCATTTCCCTTTCCTCCTCAACAGCCTTCAAAAGTGGCTTCTGGTTTTATTGCAGAGGGAATAAAAACTGAATTCTGAGACCAAAACCTTCCAGGCACTCCTTAATCCAGTCCCAAATAGTTTGCTAATATGTCCTCCTTGCCCCTCTTCACAGATACCCCATTTAGGATCAACCCTCTTGCTCTTTCCCACCTTTTGTTCTTTCTCACCTTTTGTTCTTTCCCAGGCTTTTCTGGCCTGCTTCTTTTGCTCTGTCCCTCTCTGCACAGCCCTCCACACTCTTCTGTCCACATCTGACCCCAATCCCAAGCTCAGCTCAGCCCCAAGAAGTTGCCTTATAGCTTCTTATTCAGAAGTCACTCCCATTTCCTTCGAGTCCCAAAGCATGGGTCTCTAAAACATGGTGATGTAATAGGCCTTGCCTCCCTTATTATTTAAATTTTTTAATAGGAAAGGCCATGAATAAAAATCGGATTCCATAATCCCCCTGGGAACCCATGCCTGCACTCAATCATTATGCCAAGCTGTCCTTCCTTTTATCTAACTTAAATACTTCCTGCTGCACTTCTGTGTGAAAGCTGCCACCTTTCAACCACCAGAATGAACACAATGTTCCTGGGAGAGGGAAGCAAACACACATTTTTGAAGTTTAGCCAGACCAGTAAGCGAGCTGCATTTCTTTAATTCCACGCACACAAAACAGCCTTCTTGTTGACACAAGGAACAGCTATTCCTGTTCCCAGGCTTTTATGGCTGGCTGTCACTGGGCCGCTCTCCCATTTTACCCACCATTTGATACTGGGAAAAAAAGGCCCAAACATATTGTACTTGCTGGGCATCTAGAACAGCCAAAGTGATGTGAACTGTGATTCAGGCCCATGCCTGCCAGTCATTTAGGGTTCAGAACAGTTTCCATTGCAGTAGGCCCAGGGGTCATCCTTCTTACAAGGGCCTCAAAAATAAGCTCTGGTTAAGTTCTGCTTTCTGAAGGAGACCTCTCGCCAGCACGGACCCAGCCTAGGGCACAAAGTTAATCTCAACCCTCTTTTGGGTAACAGCACCTGCCCCTGCTGACCAGGCGGGAGCTTTCATCTGCAAGGCTTGACACTAGTTTCAGTTTCTAAAACTGGGTCTGATCTCAGGAGGTCCCTGGGGTGACAGAGCGTCCCCAGAGCTTGTTTAGATTGTATAACTCTGCTCCTCACTTCTGCCCCTAATCTGGCCAACTTCTTTTCATCCTTGAACTCTCAGAGCTGGGTTAGGCGCTGTCCTGAGTCCCACCCCACATATTTCCCTGTTTCTCTCTCCCTGGTAGACTGTGAGCTTCCTGACAGCAGAGTCTGAGTGTTATTTCCCGTGGTGTTTCCAGCACACAGCCCGGTGCCTGGCATACATAATTATGTACAGAATGAATCAAGCTCTTAAAATATCTTTGTTTCTTTGGGGTCCCTCCTTATAAAAATCACTTTTCCCCTTAAATCAGCTAGCAAGAGGGAACCATTTTTTTGGCTAGTTTTTTTCCTGGCACATTGTCAATGCTCAGTAAATATTTGACTGATTGATTGATTGCTTGGTTCATTCATCCATTCATTCACTCATTCACTAAATCAATCACCCAATCCCAAAGTAATAGTCTAGATTTCCACCTCACACCTAAGTGACAAAGCAAACTAACTTAGAGCTGTAATTTCAATATTTGAGCAACTACAGCATGGAACAAGAGACCACACCACTGTCTCCTAATGTACTTCCCCACCTCACACTGTTTCTTTTATTTTCCCCAGACTTCCTTGTTATCTGAGCTGATAGCACAAGAAAGGCAGAGCTCGGCCAGACCATCATTATACTCTCCCTTGTCTGTTTGCTTTGACCAGGGCTCAGCCCTGGGGTAGAGATATGCTTTTCTCATTTTTCTGGAGAACCACATTTAGGTATTGGACAAGTCCAAGTACCCCATGGCTTGGCATCTTGAAAACTTACCTAGCAGTTTTTAAGCAGCCCCTCCTATTAATTACCCCTTGTTCACTTGGTTCCAGCCATGCTGCTATCCTGAACATTCTTCAAATCCTCCAGATATGCTCCTACCTCAGGGCCTTTGCACTGGTGTGGCAAGGAGTGAATTTTCCAGGCCAAGGGAACATATTCCCTTACCTCCATCAGGTATCTAAAGTTTCAGAAACCATGCTGTTTCTGTCTTCAGAGTTCTCCATGGAATCAAGAACAACAGGTATATATATATATATAGTAAAGAGATTTATTTTTAAAAATTGGCTCATGCAATTGTGGGGGCTGGCAAGCCTGAAATCTGTAGGGAAGTCTGGCCGGCTGGAAATTCCAGAAAGAGTTGATGTTGCTCTCTTGAGTTTAAAATTTGTAGAGGATGCCACCTGGCTGGAAACAGGAGTTGACATGGCACCTATATACTTATTCCTGCAAAGGATAGGCTATGTCTGCTTAAAATTAGGCGGTTCTCACCGCCAAGAGAACCTCTTCTGTTGCTCAGATGTGCCCTCTCTCTCTCTAAGCCAACTCGACAGGTGAACTCACTGCCCTCCCCACTACGTGGGACATGACTCCCAGGGGTGTAAACCTCCCTGGCAATATGGGGCAGAAATCCAGGGATGAACCGGGACCCAGCATCATGGGATTGAGAAAGTCTTCTTGACCAAAAGGGGTAAAAGAGAAATGAGACAAAATAAAGTGTCAATGGCTGAGAGATTTCAAACAGAGTTGAGAGGTTATACTGGGGGTTATTCTTAAGCATTATATAGATATTCCCTTTTTAGTTTATGGTGTATTGGAGTGGCTAGAGCTGTTGAGCTGTTGAGCTGTGTTCCAGTAGCCTTGATTCTTGAAGAAGTTTGTATAACAATATAGCTTTTACAATGTGATTATGTAATTGTGAAAACCTTGTGTCTAATGCTCCTTTTATCTAGGGTATGAATAGATGAGTAAAATATATGGATAAAAATGAACAAATAACAGTGAGGACAAAGGCTAAAATAAATTGGGTAGATGGAAATACTAATGGTCAGTGAGAGGAAGGGGTAAGGGGTATGATATGTTTGAGTTTTTTCTTTTTTATCTTTATTTCTTTTTCTGGAGAGATGCAAATATTCTAAAAAATGATCATGGTGATTGTGCCAGTTTGAAAGGATGTATGTACTCTAGAAAAGCCAGTTTTAATCCTAATCCCATTTTATAAATCCAGCCATTTCTTCTAATCTTTATTCAGCACTGCATGTTTGAATCTGTAATTAGATCATCTCCCTGGAGATGTGACTCAATCAAGAATGGTTGTTAAACTGGATTAGGTGGAGACACGTCTAATTCGGTGGGTCTTGATTAGTTTACTGGAATGCTATAAAACAGGAAACATTTTGGAGAAAGTTGGAGATTCAGAGAGAGCAGAGAATGCTGCAGCACCATGAAGCAGAGAGTCCACCAGCCAACAACCTTTGGAGATGAAGAAGAAAAATGCTTCCTGGGGAGCTTCATGAAACAGGAAGCCAGGAGAGAAAGCTAGCAGATGACGTCACGTTCGCCGTGTGCCCTTCCAGCTGAGAGAGACACCCTGACTGTGTTCGCCATGTCTTCTCACTTGAGAGAGAAATCCTGAACTTCATTGGACTTTTTGAACCAATGTATCTTTCCCTGGATGCCTTTGATTGGACATTTCTATAGACTTGTTTTAATTGGGACATCTTCTCAGCCTTAGAACTGTAAACTAGCAACTTATTAAATTCCCCTTTTGAAAAGCTATTCTGTTTCTAGTATATTGCTTCCGGCAGCTAACAAACTAGAACAGTGATAAATACACAACTATGTGATGATATTGTGAGCCATTGATTGCATATCGTGTATGGAATGTTAGTTTGTTAAGATTTATCCATAAAAATATTTTTACAAAAAGAGTTGAAGCTGTTGTCTTGAGTCAGAATTTTTTCTTCTGCCAGAAACCTCAGGTTTTATTGTTTTCTTTTAGGATTTTGGTTGATTGAATGACACCCACCCATATTATCACAGGTCACCTCCTTTACTTAAACTGATTGTAGATGCTCATCATATCTACAAAATACCTTCACAACAACATCTAGACTAGTGTTTGACCAAATAACTGGATACCATACTCAAGCCAAATTCACCTAAAATTAACCATCACATCTGCCCTGTCCTGCTTTATCTTTTCTCATTATCCATCATTGACACTGAACGTCCTATGTTTTACATATTTATCTGGCTCATGGTCTTTCCTACCAGAGTGCAAACATTTTGGCTGGTTGGTTCACTGCTGTATCCCTTGCTTGTACATAACTTGAACTTCAATAGGCATTCGATAAATACTCGTTTAACAAATGAATAAATGAATGAATGAAGACTACTACACAGATGACATTCAAGGGCACCGAGTGGTTTAGACAATAAGTACTAAGAGAATTAAGAGATAAAGAGCACTTCTTGCAAGGGTAAGCACAGGAGTATCAAAAAGGAAGTTGGGCTTGAGCAGCACTTTAAAAATGAGAGCACTTTGGATAAATTTAGATGGCGTAGAGGGTGTAGTAGGTGGGGGTAAAACATGAACAAAAGTCTAGAAGCAGAGAAATACAGGACAGGGGTGGTGGGAGGCAGTGCACAGTCCACAGTGCCTGGAATGGGGGGTTCCTAGAGGAAGAACATGCTGAAGAGGCTACAGCAGATAAGGAGGCTTTGCATGCAATCCAAGGAGCTGGGACACCGTGGAGCTGGATTCAGCACCCACCCACCCTTCACACTTGATTTGCCCATACAAGTCCTTGCTGGCTCCATTGCCACAGAGCACCGCATGTTTGATGGAAGAATCCGCATTTCTCATCAGTCAGGTCGTCATTCTGTGATAGTGAATTACTGACCATTCACTATTCATAGAACCTGGGCTATCAGCTCATTTACAGCTTACCCAGGGAAGGCAGCCATGACCAAACAGCTGGAGGCTGAGACTATGACTTTTAGCAATGCACAAAAGCTGTAAAAATAAAATTTTCGAGGACAGATTTGGATTCCTTTTACAATCAGTGTATTATGATTTCTTTTACTATATCATTAGGTATATATGAATGAGACTGAAAAATCAGTAAACAGGCTAATTAGTGTTGCCCCCAACCTTTAAGCAAATATGATTTTAGGAAAGGGGTATTCTGTAAAACATTTGGTTAACTTCCAAGCAACCAATACAGAGGTTCCTATCACTGGACACTGATGGATAATATTATCCTTCTTTGAAGAAACTCTCAGGTAATAAAACTTTTATGAAGGGGACTGAGTTATATGAGCAAGAATGGTTAAGTCAGCTACTGATTACTGACCCAAGAGGAGTTTAATATCCCCCCAGTAATATTTTACAATTCAGAAGCTATTCAGACTCCATCAGAGTCTGACAAGTTCTCCCTCCCTTTGTCTGTTCTCTACCTACAAAGGAGCCACCGAGAGATTTCCTAGGGGCCCACAGAAAGCCTACACCCGTTTGCATTGCTGTTGATCTATCTTATTAGTCCACTATTTCTCTGGGCAAGACACGGAGCAAAGAACAAACTGTGCTCATTATAGTAGAAACACAAATGCAAGGGGGAAGCTACCCAGCACATGAATCAGAAGCAGCAATTATTCCCAAGAGAGTTAGCAGTCTCCCACAGCTTCATTGGTCCTCTTCTAGGGCAGAGATGGGACATTTGGTGCTGAAAGAGTCCAGAATGTGCAACAGGACTGATGGTAGTGATTCAGAAATGGACAGCACAATTATTTTATCATATTTTATCTGATGATAGCACAATAAAATAGGGACACTGAATGAAGCTGAGTGGGAGTATGGTTGAGAGAGGAGGGCTGGGGGCATATATGACATCTGAAGGAAAGACAGAGGATAAAGACTGAGATGGTATAACTTAGCGAAGCCTAGAGTGAGCAATGATGGTAATTTAAATGTACAAATAGAATGTTTTTGAGTGAGGGAGAATGAATGAATGCCAGCATTGCAATGTGTTGAAAATGGAATGGTATGCAGGAAAATATATAGTCAGTGCAAAACTAGGGTCTATAGTTAACAGTAACATTGGAATACGCTTCCATTGAATAACAAAAGGATTAGGCCAAAAGTAAATATCAATAAACGGGGGATATGGAGCAGAGTACAGGATTCTTTGCAGAGGAAAAGAAAATGTCCTCATATAGATTGTGGTGGTGAAAGCATACTGTGAACTATTGATTTTTTTAGTTAAGTTGGATTATATTATGTGTGAATAAAACTTCAAAAATGAACATAGAGAAACAAATGCTGGAAAAAATGTGAAAAGAGAGAGAGAGAGAGAGAGATGTAACTATGCACTATTGGTAGGGAAACTAAGAGGGAAAGCCCCTCTGGAAAGCAGTGGTGGCTCCACAGGAGGCTAGGGGCGAGGTTACCATATGATCCTGCAACCCTAATGCTAGGTGTATACTTGGAGGAACTGAGAGTGGGGACATGAATGGACATCATCTGCACACTGGTGTTTTTGGTGGCAGTGTTGGGAGATTTGCAATGGATGGAGGTGGCCTAAAGATCCAATAACTGGAGAATGGAAAGGCAACTGTGGTGTATATATACAATGGACTATTGAGTGGCTGCCATAAGGAATGAAGTCATGAGGCACGCAACAAGGTGAATGAAGCTTGAGGACAGTATGTTGAATGAAATGTCAGAAACAAATAGACAAATATTATCATGCCTTACTCATATGGACTGTGCCAGTTGGAATCAGTTGTGGACCCCAAAAAGGCCAAGTTCTTTAATCCTCATTCAGTATTGTTGAGTGGGAGCTTTTTGATTGTTTCCAAGAAGATGCGACCCACCCAATTGAGGGTGGTAACTTTTGATTAGACGGTTTCCATGCAACCTCCATCCATTGCAAATCTCCCAAGACTGCCACCAAAAACACCAGTGTGCATGGAGATGTGTCTCCACTCATTCAAGGTGGGGTCACTTACTGGAGCCCTCTAAGAAGGAATCATTAGAGCCGCCAGAACCAATAGAGCCAATGAATGGACAGAGCCCCAGGGAAGCCGTGGAAGATTCCTGGAGAGTAATCTAGCAGACATCCTCATGGGCCCTCCCAGCTGAGAGAGAAACCCTGAACATCACTGTCCTTCTTAAACCAAGTTATCTTTCCTTGGATTCCTTAATTTGGACACTCGTATATCCTTGCTTTGGTGTGGACATTTTCATGGCCTTAGAACTACAAGCTTGCAACTTATTAAATTCCTTTTTTTTAAAGCTTTTTTAAATGCTGGTATATTGCATTTCAGCAGCTTAAAAACTAGAACATGGACTAACTATAATATACAAACTTGGAGAATTAAAATCGAGAGCATAGTTTATCAAGTTAAGGCCTATTATAAAGGCTCCTGCATTGTAAGCTCTTATAGCAGTCACATCTATTCTGGAGTTGTAACTGTTATTTCTAAATTCTGAGATGCTGAGCTATTTGTCTATACCTGATCATTCCCTGGAACTTCGAGTATTTGTGTGACACCTGAGACTCATAGTTAGAGCCCTGAAGCTATGAAAGTCAGCAGCACCCCTTATAGAAACTGTTTAAAAAGTTGAAAAAATGATCAGACTTCAACTAGAGATATGAATGAAGCTGATCTGAATAGGAGTAAGGTAAACCAGAATATGGGGTAAAGGATAATATTGTCTATATTTTAAAACTTCTACTTCTGTGTGAGGCCAAAAGAAATGTTTATTAGGTGCAAGACTTATATTTTGGCTAGTGCATTATCTAATTTAACTTGTATGGTCAGTTTATTCGAACACCATAATTAGATGGAAAATTGAATAGGGCGTGAGAGCTTGTACTACAGGTTAGTGTGATGCCTTGATACATCCCAGAGTAATTTGGGCAGAGAATAAAAAAGTATTTGCAAAGCCCCCTTGAGGGACTGGGGAGAAAGGAAGAAATATTAAACTCCCCCACCTGGGGAATTCCTGATATTCTTGCAAGCATCAGAACAACCAGTTAAATAGACTGAGCCCTAAATCTTGGTGCTCGCTGCTCTGAAATTCATTCCTGCAATGGAGAAGCTAAGCCTACTTATAACTATGCCTAAAAGTCACCCCCAGAGAACCTCTTTTGTTACTCAAATGTTGCCTCTCTCTCTAAGCCAACTCGACAGGTGAACTCACTACCATCCCCGCTATGTGGGGCATGACTCCCATGGGTGTAAATCTCCCTGGCAACATGGGATGTGACTACCAGGGATGAGCCAGAACCCAGCATCATGGGAATGAGAAAGCCTTCTTCACCAAAAGGGGTAAGAGAGAAATGAGGCAAAATAATGTTTCAGTGGCTGAGAGATTTCAAACAGAGTTGAGAGATTATCCTGGAGTTATTCTTATGCATTACATAGATATCCCTTTTTAGTTTATGGTATACTGGAGTGTCTGGAGGGAAGTACCTGAAACTGTTGAGTTGTATTCCAGTGGCCTTGATTCTTGAACACGATTGTATAACAATATAGCTTTTGCAGTGTGAACATGTGATTGTGAAAATCTTGTGGCTGATTCTTCCTTTATTCAGGCTATGGACATTTGTGTAAAAAATATGACAAATTGAGTAAATAACAGAATGGGGGGATAAGGATAAAAAAAATTGGGTAGATTGCAATACTAGTGGTCAATGAGAGGGAGGGGTATGGGATGTATGGTTTTTTCCCTTTCTCTCTTTATTTCTTTTTCTGGGGTGATGCAAATGTTCTAAAAATGAGCATGGTGATGAATACCCAACTATGTGATGATATTGTGAGCCATTGATTGCATACTTTGGATGGACTGTATGGTGCGTGAAGATATCTCAATAAAATATTTTTAAAATAAGTAAGTGATGATATTTAAACATTAAAAAAAGAAGAAGAAGAAGAAGCGCTTCTTCTGGCCAATACATACCCCAGTTTCTCCTTGCCCTTTCCTTCCACTTGTCAGACTGGGTGATCCTCATCTGAGACCCAGCAAGGCTGAATTATTTCTTTATTCTTTTTTTTTTTTTGCCTATAACATCTCTCCTACTTAGCCTGTTTGAGCAAGATCTCTCTATTACCTTCAAAACCATTTTTGAAACCCCCTCCATGGCAGTCTCTGTTGACTGACCCTAAAAATAATTTTCCAGTTCCCCTTTTCTCTGGTTCAAAGCTGACATGTCATTTATTTATTTATAGGCACGTGTGCTTATTATATGCTATTATCATAAAGAACAGGGACTATCCATTTCCCAAGACAGTCCAGGGCCTGGCATGGCCCCATATTCACAGTGATGACTACTAAGTGGTTCTGAATGATTGATGGTCTGAGTAACACCTTCCGAAAGCTGAGAGCACTGCCGGCCCACCAGGCAGAAGAGCTAAGCAGTGAAACTGTCTAACCCTAGGGTGAGGGGGTGTCTTTTTCTCCTTAAGTCCTTTTTGCTTTTCTCTTTTCTTCCTCCCTTTTAATTTTTTAAATTTAGAAACACAGACAAAACATTTCAGAAATGTGTACATCTTCTATGTTTGGAAAAAGTTTCCCAACTCTGAAGAGGCTGTAAAGTTATGATGTATTTTTTTTAATGCAGATACTGATTTAATTAGTCCCTCACTTATGAGCGCTATTGAACTAATGTGCATTGAACTCATGGCAAAACAAGAATGAAGTAGGCCTCCCACGTGCTCAGTCAGAACTAAATAAACTGAGTGAGCGTAATAAAGGTTGATAGCAGAGCACCCCATTGTAATAATGCCCCTAAACTAGATCCAAATTGATACCCAGAACACTTCAGATCTTACAACTCTGCACAAAAAAAGCCTGGCATGGCATGTGCTTTTGTCCAGTATCCCAGTATTAGCAGTATAAAATTCATTCAATTAAAATAAATAGATTTTTTTAAATGGGTCATTATAAAACATTCAAATACTTCTATAGTCAAAATCAGTCACTGCTATTTTAAAACAGCAACACTGTATGGACTAGTGCTATCTGTTGAGATATTTATCCAGTTTATCTGTGTCCAAATATTGCGTTCAAAAAGAATGGTCAGGATTTCAGGAAAGATGGCAGAGTAGGGCAGGCCGACTTCACCCAAGCTCTATGGAACAATAAGAATAGAGTCAAAATAAAAATCTACTACCTACAAGAGAAACCACGAAAGACAGAGTTTGGACTCCTCAACAAGCACTATGGAGGCAAGAAGGCAGTGGTATGATATATTTAAGATCCTGAAAGAGAAAGGCTTCCAGCCAAGAATTCTTTATCCAGCCAAGTTGTCCTTTAAGGTTGAGGGAGAGATTAAAATCTTAAAAAAGGCTTAGAGAACTAGTCACCAAGAGACCTTCCCTACAAGAAATACTAAAGGGAGTTCTCTTCGTTGAAAAAAAAAGGCAGGAGAGGGAAGTCTGGAGGTGGGCACAGAATTGAAGAGTACCAGTAAGGGTGATCCAAAGGATAAGGAGAAAGAGAGGGGAAATACATAGATCTTACAAATAAAAACTAAAGGATAAAATGGTAGATTCAAGAATTGCTTTTACAGTAATAACTTTGAAAATTAATGGACTAAACTCACCAATTAAAAGATACAGATTGGCAGAATGGATTTTGGAATACGATCCATTTATACGCAGTTTACAAAAGACACATCTTAGACCCAAGGACACGAATGGATTGAAAGTGGAAGGATGGGTCACACATTATGGGTGGGACATAATCAAACATCTGTGGTGTTCAAATATAAAAGGCATCTCAGTCATTATCAGGGTGTGGGTCAGACACAGCAATTTGCACAAGCTCTTATGACAAGCCCAATAAACTACATGTAATGTAATAAAGTTGCCAACAGTCCTATCTTCTTGGCTCATACAAAATGTCCTTCCTCCCTGTACTCAGCAATCCCCACAAAATAGTCCAGGCCATCTGCCATGCCCCCAAGTAATAATACAGAATGTCCAATTAAACAGTCCATGGCTACTCCTTTTCTCACCTAAAGAGAGACATTAAGTTCAAGGTAATGCTGACACTCCTTAGGCAACTGCCCTCCTCCTACCTTCTGACCACCAGTCAAACTTAAGGCTCACTTACGTCCTGTGTTGGTTTTTAAGCCCTTGTTTCTGTGTCCCATGTTTCTAACTTGTGCTGTTTAATTCTTAAGCTGGCTCCCTTTGCCAGCTGGTTCCATTTGACTCAGTCAATAGGGGACACTAAAGGGATACTTTGGCTTCCTGCAGTGACATCTACTTCATCTAAGCGGCAGCAGCTGGTTCCAGTTTCTCAACACTTCCAGAACCAGCCTCATTGCCACCTTCCCCCCCCTCAGAGACAGCAGCTCCCGTCAGAGGTCTGAATGCCAGCCCCATGGTCTCCCTTTTAAGATCCTGAAAAAACAGGATCAGCCAAGCAATGCCTCCCTCTGCCCAGAGCTGTGAGATCCAGCTCTTGTGGGGCTCTATCTCAAGCTTCTAAGTTTCAAAATCACAACCTTCTACCTTTGTCCCTTCCCCCTCCCCCAGCCCTAAGGGAAATTACTGTTTCCTGCACTTCCTGCCTCTGTGAAAGCTCAGTGCCTCCTCTTTGCCTTTTCTCTTCCCCAATGCCTGGATAACAAGTCTTTGTATCCAGCTACCTGTAAGTATAGCTGCTGTGAGTGGGCCCTGATTGATATGAGTGCAATAGATGAACACTTTCCATCTGGTTTCAGGACAATTCTTTAAGAACCTAGGTGACAGTTGTTTTCTTCCTTGGGGACTTTATTAATCTTAATTAATTCATGCTCCAGAATTGATCCTACAATCAGGTAGGCGTGGAAATCAATCAAGCAGACAACAAAGGTGATTCTGTCCCTCATGCCACTCTCATGAGGACAGAGACATCTGAGTCAACATGACCACTAGGCACTACTTTTCCTGTAGAGAGATCTCATAAAGTCAGTGTTGAAAATGATGATGGGCCTGAGGTTTCATCCTGCCACATTTGGGGGGAAGCTAGAAGACACAATCCACCAGAGTAGGGGCCTATAGAGGTCAGGTGATCAATGGAGTTTTAGCTCAGGCCTGTCTCACAGTCAGCCCACTGGGTTCCCAGACCCATCTATAGTTATTTCCCCAGTTCCAGAATGCATAATTGGAATCAACATACTCAGCAACTGGCAGAATTCCCACATTGGTTCTCTGACTCACGGAGTGAGGCCTATTATGGTAGGAAAGGCCAAGTGGAAGCCACTGGAACTGCCTCTACCTAACAAAATAGTGAAACAGAAGCAGTACTGTATTCCTGGAGGGATGGCAGAGATTAGCACCACTTGAAGACTTGAAGGATGCAGGGGTGGTGTTCCCACCACATCCCCGTTCAACTCTCCTATTTGGCCTATGCAGAAAACAGCTGGGACTTAGAGGATGACAGTGGATTATCGTAAACTTAACCGTGTGGTGACTCCAATTGCAGCTGCTGTTGCAGATGTGGTATCATTGCTTGAGCAAATCAATGCATTGCCTGGTACCTGGTATGCAGCTATTGATCTGGCAAACGCTTTTTTCTCAATAGCTGTCAGAAAGGACCACCAGGCACAGTTAGCATTCAGCTGGCAAGGCCAGCAGTACACCTTCACTGTCCTGCCTCAGAGGTATATCAACTCTCCAGCCCTATGTCACAATCTTATTGTAGGGACCTTGATTGTTTCACCCTCCCATAAGACATCACACTTGTCCATTATACTGAATATATCATGCTAATTGGACCTAGTGGTCAAGAAGTAGCAACTACTCCAGACTGACTGGTAAGGCATTTTTGCATCAGGGGATGGGAGATACTTCCAACAAAAATACAGGGGCCTTCCGCCTCAGTGAAATTTCTAGATGTCCAGTGGTGTGAGGCACGTCAAGATATCCCTTCTAAGATGAAGGATAAGCTGTTGCATCTGGCCCCTCCTATGACCAAAAAAGAGGGACAACACCTAATTGGCCTCTGGATTTTGGAGACAACATATTCCTCATTTCAGTGTGCTACACCAGCCCATTTACTGAGTGGCTAGAAAAGCTGCCAGCTTTGGGGGAGTGGGACTGGAACAAGAGAAGGCTTTGTAACAGGACCAGGCTGCTGTGCTAGCTGTTCTGCCATTTGTGCTGTATGATCCAGCAGATCCAGTGGTGCTGGAAGTGTCAGTGGCAAATAGAGATGCTGTCTGGAGCCTCTGGCAGGCCCCTATAGGAGAATCAAAGCACAGACCTTTAGGATTTTGGAGCAAAGCCTTACCATCTGCTGCAGATAACTACTCCCTTTTTGAGAAACAGCTTTTAGCCTGCTACTGGGCATTAGTAGAGACTGAATGCTTAAACCATGGGCCCTACCAAGTTTGAGACCTGAGTTGCTTATCATGAACTGAGTGTTGTCTGATCCACCAAGCCATAAAGTTGGGCATGCACACCAGCACCCCATCATAAAATGGAAATGGCATATTAGAGATAGGACTTGAGCGGGTCCTGGAGGCACAGGTTATGTGAGGAAGTGGCTCAAATGCCCATGGTCCCCACTCCTGCCACATTACCTTCTCTTTTCCAGACCAGAGCTATGGCCTCTTGGGGAATACAGTCAGTTGATTGAGGAAGAGAAAACTGGGGTCTGGTTTACAGATGATTTTGCATGATATGCAGGGACCACTTGGAAGTGGACAGCTGAAGCACTACAACCCATTCTGGGATGTCCTTAAAGGACAGAGGTGAGGGGAAATACTCCCAGTGGGTGGAACTTCGAGCCATGCATCTGGTTGTTCATTTTGCTTGGAAGGAGAACTGGCCAGAGGGGCATTTGTATACTTACTCACGGGCTTTTTTTTTTTTTACATGGGCAGGCACCAGGAATCGAACCCAGGTCCTCGGGCACAGCAGGCAAGCGTTCTTACCTGCTGAGCCACCATGGCCTGCCCCTTACTCATGGGCTTTTGATAATGGTTTGGCTGGATGGTCAGAGTCTTGGAAGGAGCATGATTGGAAAATTGATGACAGAGTTCTAGGAAGAGGTGTGTGGATAGACATTAGTGGGCAAAGAATTGAAGATATTTGTGTGCCATTTCAATGCTCACCAGAGGGTGACTTCAGCAGAGGAAGGTTTGTTTTTTGTTTTTGTTTTTTTAAAATATTTTTATTGACAAAACAACACACAAATATGAACATTCTTAACATATAAGCATTCCATACTTGGTGTACAATCAATGGCTCACAATATCATCACATAATTGTATATTCATCACCATGATCATTTCTTAGAACATTTGCATCACTCTAGAAAAAGAAATAAAAAGAAAAAAGAAAAAACTCATACATAACATACCCCTTTCCCGTCCCTCTCATTGACCACTAGTGTTTCCATCTACCCAATATATTTTAACCTTTGTTTCCCCTATTTTTTTCCTATACCCCTTACCACCCTTTCATTGATCACTAGTATTTCAATCTACTCAATTTATTTTAACATTTGTTCCCCCTCTTATTTATTTTTTATCCATATTTTTAACTTGTATGTCCATAATGTAGATAAAAGGAGCATCAGACACAAAGTTTTCACAATCACACGGTTGCATAGCAGAGGAAGATTTTAATAATCAAGTGGATAAGATGACCCGTACTGTGGATACAAGTTGTCCTCTTTCCTCAGCCACTCCTGCCATTGCCCAAAGGGCTCATGAACAAAGTGGACATGGTGGTAGGGATGGTGGTTATGCATGGGCTCAGCAATATGGACTTCCACTCACCAAGGCTGACCTGGTATGGCCACCGCCGAGGGCCCAATCTGCCATCAGCAGAGACCCACACTCAGTCCCTGATACGACATTCCCCAAGGTGAATTAGCCTGCTGTTTGGTGGCAGGTTGATTACATTGGACCACTTCCATCGTAAGAGGGGCAGCAATTTGTTCTAACTGAAATAGGCACATACTCTCGATATGGGTTTGCACTCCCTGCATGCAACGCTTCTGCCAAAACGACCATGCGTGGACTTAGAGAATGCATCAACCACTGTCATGGTATCCTACACAACACTGCTTCTGATCAGGGAACCCATTTCACAGCAAATAAACGCTCATGGAATTCTCTAGTCTTACCATGTTCTCCACCATCCAAAGGCAGCTGGATTGCCAGAATGGTGGAATGGCCTTAGAAGACCCAATTACGGTGCCAACTAGGTGGCAAAAACCTGCAGGACTGGGGCAATATTCTCCAGGAGGCTGTGTATGATCTAAATCAGCATCCATTCAATGGTGCTGTTTCTCCCATAGCCAGGATTCACCGGTCCAGGAATCAAGGGGTGGAAATGGGAGTGGCACCACTCAGTATCACCCCTAGTGATCCACTAGCAAGACTTTTGCTTCCTGTCCCTGAAACCTTAAGCTCTGCTGGTCTACAGGTCTTAGTTCCAAAAGGAGGAGTGCTCCTCCCAGGAGACACAACAATGATTCCATTGAACTGGAAGTTAAGACTGCCACCTGGCCACTTTGGGCTTCTCATGCCACTGAATTAAAAGACACGGAGGAAGGTTAATGTTTTGTCTGGGGTGATTGATCTTATTAAGGGGAAATAGGACTGCAATGATACAATGGGGGTAAAGAAGAGTTTTCCTGGAATACAGGAGATTCCCTGGGGCATCACTTAGCACTACCATGCCCTGTGATTAAAGTCAATGGAAAACTGCAACTGAATCCAGGCAGGACTACCAATGGCTCAGAAACTTCAGGAATGAAGGTCTGGGTCATCCCATCCAGCAAAGAACCACGACCAGCTGAAGTGCTTGCTGAGGGCAAAGGGAACATGGAATGGGTAGTAAAAGAAGGTAGTGATAAATAAAAACTATGACTATATAATCAGTTACATAAATGAGGGCTGTGAATATTCTATGATAATTTCCTCCCTGTTTTGTTATGAGTATGTTTGCATTTGTACATAAGCAAATCTTGTTTCCCTCTTATCATATGACGTTATACTGTCCATGTTATAGTATTTAAGTCATAGGATGTGAAGTTTAAGAGATATGTTACCTAAGGACTTGTACCCTATTCTGGAGAGACGTAGTGCATTTTTGTTTGTACACTGGACAGTTGAGTATTGTTAAGTGAAGCATATGTCTGTTATTGTGTTCTATTTGGAAATTAAGTGTGTTTCAATGTGATGTGTATAGCTGCCAAATTGACAAAGGGTGGATTGTGATGGTTAGGTTCTGGTGTCAACCTGGCCAAATGATTATGCCCGGTTCTCTGCTCAGGCAAGCAGTGGCCTGACCATTGCTGCAATGATATTTTGTGGCTGGATGAGTAAATCATCAGTCAGTTGACTGCATCTGTGGCTGATTACACCTGTGACCAACCAAGGTGTGCCTCCCACCATAAGATAACCCAATCAGTTGAAGGCATTTGAGCAAGGAGAGAGACTCTTGCTGTCTCTTCAGCTCATGAGCTTCTCCTGTGGAATGAGTTCAGAACCTTCATCAGAGCCACCATCTTCTGCCTGCCTTACTGATTTTGAACTGTTCCATTCCCACGATTGCATGAGACACCTTTCTTTATAAATCTCAGATTTACAGATCTCCCCTGCTGGTTCTGTTTCTATAGAGAACCTTGATTAAAACAGGCAGGAATATAGATAATTTTGGAACGTCTGCCCTGCTCTAGCAGGTATGACTTATAATGTTGACCCCATTGTTGTTCATTCAACTGCTGTGTGCTAGGCACAGGATTTGGGGCTGGAGACACAATAGGGAACACAGGCATACAAGCTGTTTTATCCTGTGAGTCACAGACCTTACAGTCTAGTGGAGAGACAAATCAAATGATCATACAAGTAAATATAAACCTGCAACCATGGTAACTGCTAAGAAAGACAGGTTCATGGTGTTGAGAGTGTGTAATAGGAGGATCTGACCTAGTTAGGGAGGTCAGGAAAGACTTTCCTGAGCAAGTGTTGATTGAGCAGAAATCCAAGTGTAAGCAAGCATTAACAAGAGAATGGGGAAAAGGAAAGAACTTTTTAGGCATAGAGGAGTGCAAAAGCCTCGTGAAAGAAGGAAGCATGACAAGGGAGGGGTCATGGCTGGACCTCCGGTGGCAGGAGCTCAGAAAGGTTAAGGTGACCTGCCCAAGGTCACAATAAAGCCAAGGTCCAGAAATGGGAATTTTAGCCCAGCCCTACATAACTCCAAAGCCTGAGCTATTGTCAGTACACTTCCAAGCCATCCTAGTCAGGAAACACCATCATCTTCCCAGACCTAACCTTCCAGAGAAACAGAGATCCAATAACTAACAGTGCTCACTCTCCCTACCCACCCCTCATCTCCAAATCACAAGGTAGGACAGGAAAAAGGAACACGAAGGCTTGAGCCACAGCAACGTCTAAGACCTTCTATGGAATTCAGTCTGCTGTTTCTTCTTTTTGCTGAGTGTGCCCGGGCATTTTGGGGATGACCTCTATCACCGGTTCTTAAAGTGTGGCTCCTGGCCAGCAGTAGCAGTATCTCCTGGGAACTTATCAGAAATGAAAATTCTCAGGCTTCGCCCCGGATCTACTGAATCAAAAACTTTGGAGGCGCAGCCCAGCAATCTGTATTTTTGCAAGCAATAAGTGTACACTCAGTGGTCTGTATCAGTGGTTCCCAAACCTGTTTAGTCATCCTAATCATCTGGGGAACTTATGAAGATATTGCTGGGCCACACTCCAATCTCTACAAACATCAAAATCTCAGGGTAGGAGGACACAGAAAACTGTATTTTTAAAAAAATCTAAAATGTTTATTAAAGACATGATTTTTTGTTTGTATTATAGTCAGCTAGAGGAGATTTTCCTTTTCTATTTGTTGCATTATTTATATTCCTAAAATACTCCCTTCTCACTACTGTAATGGGGTTCCCTTCTTTGTGGAATCCTCACAATTATCACCAAGTTATCCATAACACTACACACTCTTCACACTTTGGCCACTTCTGACACTAGTGTATCCTCAGATGTCATTCCCAGAGTCCCTAGGTACTGCTGCCTCACCTAGGAAAAGGACATCAGACTTACTTGAGGGTGAATCTAAGCTTTGTTCCTTACCAGCTAAGGTTGCTGGGGCAAGTCATTGACATTCTCGCAGCCTTTTAAAACTATTTTTATTGTATAGTATAACATATATACAAAGCAAAGAAATAAAAAAGCAATAATTTTCAAAGCACTCTTCAAAAACTAGTTACAGGACAGATCCCAGAGTTTGTCATGGGCTACCCAATACGATCCTCTCAGATTTTTCCTTCTAGCTGCTCCAGAACATAGGAGGCTAGAGGGCTTAAATATTATCTTATCATCACAATCGACTTTTTTCCTTCTTTTTTGTGAAAAATAACATATATACAAAAAAGCTATAAATTTCAAAGCACAGCACCGCAATTAGTTGTAGAACATATTTCAGAGTTTGACATGGGTTACAATGTCCCAATTTTAGGTTTTTACTTCTAGCTGCTCTAAAATACTGGAGACTAAAAGAGATATCACTTTAACAATTCAGCATTCATATTCATTTGTTAAATTCTATCTTCTGTGTATAACTCCACCATCACCTTTGATCTTTCCATACCTCTCTTCAGGGGTGTTTGGGCTACGGCCATTCCAAATTTTTTATATTGGAAGGGTGTCATGGTCAGGTTCATGTGTCAACTTGACCAGGTGGTGATACCCATTTGTCTGGTTGGGCAAGTGCTGGCCTGTCTGTTGCTATGAGGACATTTCATAGAGTTAAATCATGATCATATCAGCTGCATCCACAGCTGATTCCATTTGTAATCAGCCAAGGGAGTGTCCTCTGCAATGAGTGATGCTTAATCTAATCACTTTTAGCCTTTTAAGAAGGATTCAAAAGAGACAGGCTCTCTTCCTGCTTCAGCCGGCAAGCGTCTCCTGTGGAGTTCATCCAGACCCTCCATCAGAGTTGTTAGCTTCACAGCCTGCCCTATGGATTTTGGAATCTACATTCTCATGGTTAGGTGAGACATTTTCATAAATTTTGTATCTACAGATATTTCCTGCTGATTCTGTTTCTCTAGATTCATCCTGGGAGGCATCTTCCATGTTACCAAGGAGACTTTCACCCCTCAATGTCATGTCCCATGTAGGGGGGAGGGCAATGATTTTACTTGCAGAGTTGGGCTTAGAGAGAGTGAGGCCACATCTGAGCAACAACAGAGGTCCTCCAGAAGTAACTCTTAGGCATACCTATAGGTAGTCTAAGCTTCTCTGCTACCTACATAAGCTTCACAAGAGTAAGCCTCATGATCAAGGGCATGGCCTATTGATTTGGGTGTCCCTAAAGTTTGACACAGTATCAGGAGATTTCCTGATGGTAAGGTTTAATAGTTCCATATTTTTTCTCCCCTCCCTCAGGAAACTTTGTCAATACTTTTTGATTATCTGCTTAATATACTCTAGGATGTTTCCAGGCATTACAATAATTTATACAGGATTAAAGGACCTCTTTCTTATTTTGTGCTCCTTGTGCTTCAATTGTTCAAATGAGTATACAGATAGGTTGAATTACATTATGCACTACAGAAAATTTCAGTTCTAGATCAAATAAACTTTTCTTCCATTGGTCTCAAAGAGTATGTGTGGTTCTAAAATATAGACACTTTTTGTCCTTACCCCTATGTTCTGAATGACTTTAATCCCAACCTGTTCAGCTTCGTTCTTATCTCTAAATATCAGGTTATATATATAAAACAGCCTCTCAAAGTCCAGAAATAATAAGCACCACTCTGGACTTAATGTATCTGCTCTAAAAGCTTATAATCTAGGCCCCTGTTTTCTTATAAGCATTTTCTAAAGGTGACCATACCATTCTTGTTCTTTTGTTTCTTGCTTATTTTGTCTCACCAAATGCCTCACGTGTTCACTCACATCATTGCATGTCTCACGACTTTGTTCCTTTTTGTAGTACCACAACATTTGCTCATAAGTATACAGCATTATTCACCAATCTACTTCTCTGTCAGTGCATCCTTAAGCCACTTGCATTCATCAGGCATCATGTAGAGGGCCTAAAGTCCACAGTCCATCAACATTCTCAATTTTAGATAATTTCATTGTTCCCAAGAGAAAGAAAACAAATTAACATACTCTCGCCAAATAAGAAATCTAAACTTTCTCTTAACTCTTGTCTCTCCCCACAACATTTACCTCTACTGTTGCTATGGTAGTGCTGACGGTTTCCTTTGGAACACAGCTCATAGCATGCAATAGCAGTTTCCCCTCTGTACCCTGGACTTAAACATTCTTTATACAAGAGTCATATCTTTGACATAATTCTTGCGAGAACTAATTCATATTTCTAGTGTGAGTCAGTGGGACACGTAAGCCTATACAACCCCTTTCACTCTTGTTCCTCTTCATTATGGTAATATTACTTATAGACCCACTAGAGAACCACCTTCACTCCTATCTATTCCCTTACATTGGAGTTTAACCTCATTAGCTAATGGTTCACCCATCTCTAGCTTCTATGTATCCCTAAGTCCCCTATATTCTGTATTATAAGCCTCTGCTTATACCCTTATGCTGGTCATAAAAGTGGATTCATACACTTGTGTGTATGAATCATACATTTGTGTCTGGCTAATTTCACTCAGCATTATGTCCTCAAGGCTCATCCATCTCATCATATGCTTCAGGACGTCATTTTGTCTTACTGCTGCATAATATTCCATCATATGTATATAACCACATTTTATTGATCCAATCATTTGTTAATGGGTGTTTGGTTTGTTTCTATCTTTTGGTGGTTGTGAGTAATGCTGCTGAAACCTGTATTTTAAAATTGAAGTTCTGGTGATTCAGATGACCAGCCTGGCTTTCCAGGTTATACAGGGTCTGACATGGTGAGCAATTACTTTTCAAATGTCATTGCAGAGTAGCTGGAGAGAAATACCTGAAACTGTTGAACTGTAATCAAATAGCCTTGATTCTTGAAGATGATTGAATAACTATAGAGCTCTTAAGGTGTGACCATGTGACTGTGACTGTGAAAATCTTGTGACTGACATTTCCTTTATCCAGTGTATGGACAGATGAGTAAGGAAAAAATAAAGTCAAAAATAAATAATGGGGGGAGGTATGGGATGTTTTGGGTGTTCTTTTTTACTTTTATTTCTATTCTTATTCTTATTTTTTTATGGAATAATGAAAATGTTCAAAAATTATTGTGATGAATGCACAGCTATATGATACTATGAATCACTGATTATACAATTTGGATGATATATGGCATGTGAATATATATCTCAATAAAATTACATTTAAAAAATTCCAGATAATTAAGGCTATGCAAGATAATTTGCATTTGCCAGATAATTAAGGCTATGCAAGCCATTCTCAGTAGGCAATTTGATTGTTCTCTTTTTCTCTTTTCAGTTTTTTGATTTCAAAACAGTATCTATTGGAGAGCTCCTATTTTCACTCTTACTGATGAATGTCTCCTTGTCTCCCAGGTCTCATATTACCTTACCCACCCAAAACTGTATCAGCTCTATTAATTAGCTCGCCTAACTGAATCCTTATTATTTTAGCTGTGGACTAAAAATCTGTTCTTGAAAACACCCAAGTTTCATAATAACCTATAGAAAAAGCACCTAGCCCTGTAGTACAAATACATTCCAAATTCAGAACATTTTCTTTTTTCTAGCTTCTGCAAGGGAATAGATGTTTGATCATAGTGATTCAACATAGTTTTAAATAGACATACAAACAAATAATGCAGGGATTAAGAAAATAGTATGGTTAGAAAAAAAAGAAACAACCTTCTAGAGATGAAAGAAAATATTTTCCTCAATTCATTTTCAAACATCCTCAAAGCATTTTCAAGAATTTTTCCCTTTTCTGGGAGTCATGTAGCTTATTTGCAAATATTGACTGGTCTTCCACAAGAACTTCTGAAAAGCTCTTAAACATGATACTGACTTATAACCAACTTCTCTCAAGACATAAGGAAACCAGGACCCCAATGAGAACAGACCAAAAAAAAAAGAGAGGTCAGTTTCACATTAAAAAAAAAATGCCCGAATTATCAGCTAGGTTACCTTTAGACAGTTTAGTAGTTACGTTATATAAAATCAGAATTTGTGAATTGGCTGCTGTTACCATCCCAATAAAACAAAGAAGCAGTTTTTTTTAGTTTTAAGAAAATAGAAAAAGAGCATGAGAAGGAACTAAAGATAGCTTTGATTGAATAACTCTGCCATTAAAGAAACTAAAAAGATATAATTGCATAATGGATTGTTTCCGATTGTGCAGTGTCAGTATCTTCAAAGGAAAATAAAAAGAGACCCCTTCTTTAGAGGTCAAAACTTAGAAGGCAGTATTAAAAAGATAAATTATTTTACCTGTAAAAAGAAGGGGATTAGAGCAAGAAAATCCCTAAGGTCCTCTCCTGCTCTACAGAAGAGGGAATTAAAAAAAAATAAATAAAAAAGGGTGACATCCCTATCTCACACTATTCACAAAATAGAATAAAGGCCAAATGTAGCAAGAGATTGAACTATTTAACCAAAGGTTGAGCATACATACATAATAAAGTATTCATACAAGTCAAAAAGAAAAAGACCAGCAAACCAAGAAGAAAAGAGAGAAAGGATAAGAATAAGCAATACACATTATACATTGACCAAAAACCCTGAAAATAATGCTTTTCCTCACTAGAGTCAGGGAAAAGAAAAACAAATGGAGAAAAAGAAAGATATAATTCTCTCATCTGACAGAGTAACAGAATTTACTATATCTGCTGCTTTAAGATGTTCTCTTCCCTCAAAAAAGGCAATGTCAGTGTAATCTGTGCTGCATTTGTGAGTTCCAACCCTGGGGACCCCACCTGGCTCTAGGGCTCTGGCTGGTGTGCTGCTGACTAGACCAGCACTCCCAGAGGATGGGCCCATCTCCCCAGCTCAAGGCCATGTGGGGGACGGGAGAGGGACGCCTGGGCATCACCTTGTCTTCCTTATAGTCTCAGGTCGTGCCTGAGGCACCTGAATGAACTGGGAAGAAATATATAAGAATTTCCTTTTAAAACTAGGATGAGTCTCACACACTGACAAATTTCATGCCTCAGCAAAACCAGTAAAAAGATTTGTAATACACTGGTAAAAGAGTGGGTAAAAAGAAATTCTTGTGTATTTATCAAATAATTTTTAAAAGTTAAAAACATAACACGACGGGTCTGAAAGCTATTACTGGAGTCCTTTATAAGAGAAATGAAATTCAGACAGAGAGAGAAAGAGAAAGCCATGAGACGCAAGAAGCTGAAGGTCAGTGGACAGAAGGGAGAGGCCAGGAGAGGCCCCATGTGCATTGCCATGTGTCAGAGGAGACAAGGATCACTGACAGCCAGCCCCAGAATGCCAGTCTTCAGGAAGAAAGCATCACCTTGATAGATCCTTAATTTGGGCTCTCTGTTATCCCCAAAACCATTAAACTCCCATTGTTTTAGCCAACCCATTACATGGTATTTGCTTGAGCAGCCAAGAAAACTAAAATACTGGAAAAGAATGCTGGAATCCAATTGAAAAGTCAAATATAAACATGTTTAATGTCCTACAAGGCTAAAAAACTTTAATCTCTCTTCTACCAAAGAAAAATCACTTTACCACATAAAAATCATTTGTGGCTTACAAAGCTACAAGTTAACATCTAACTTTATATAGAGTGTGGACCCTAATCAATAATAAATTGCAGTCCAACAAAAAGTGTCAGTTTTCCCTTAAAAATGTGCAGTAATCTATTTTCCTTATTTCAAGTTTTGATACTTTCAAAACATATTTCTAAAGAGCATATAATTTGATATAGCCTTTTAAAGGCCATTTGATCTTTAATCCAGCAGTTCTATAACTGTCTCCTTACAAAAATATTTAGATAAGTGCACACAAACATACATGCACTATATATATATATATATATATATAGCACTGTTTACAGTAGCACTGTTAACAATGGAAAAAAGTAGAAACAAATTTCCCCATAGGGGAATGATTAAAAAGTGAAAGCATATATATATTATATATACACACATACACATATATATGTATATAGGCATGCATACATACATACATGTATGTATATACACATAGTCTTTAAACATGCATATTCATGATATCCTAAGTAAAAAAAAGTTGCAAAACAGATCTGTGATGTTTTTCTATTTTAAAACAAAATATGCCTGTTTACTTGTAAACATATGTATTTTAAAAGTCTGGAAATACACACCAAACTATTAATAGTGGTATCTCTGGGGGAAATAATGATGGGAAGGGAAGAGGATAGAATAAACCTCACTTTTAATTCTATATACTACTGTATTGTTAGAATTTTTACAATGAGAATATTACTGTTGTCATCAAAAAAACCCACAATGACTTAAAAACAAAGGTAACTAAGACACATAACCAGTAAAATGGAATTAGGTAACCGAGAAATCAGGATTTAAGAGTTGATTTTGATTACTGAATCATTACATAGATATTCCTTTTTGATTTCTGGGATATTAGAGTAGACAGAAGGAAATTACTGAAATCTAATTGTAATGCAGCTGCCTTGATCTCTGATAATGATTGTATAGCTCTTATCTTCTGCCCCTGTGATTGTAAAAACCTTGTGACTAATCTTCATTTGTACACAGTTATCCAGTTTTTCAGCTTTAGAGTCTTATAATCACTACAGAAAGCCTCTAATGTTTATTAATGAAAGGTCTTGGGTCAGCCCAGAACTAAGCAACCCAAATCCAAAGTTATCTTGATAACCGAGACTGGATCTAACTGAAGTGGGCCTGCCTCACATGCGCAGTAGCTTAGACTTTAACCCACAAGTCACCTATGCCTCATTCCGTCACTTTCTTACAGACATTCTGTGACTAAGCATGTAATTGATCTGCTCAGGCTCAATAATTAGATCGCCTCTAACGACAGTGACCTCTGGGGTCACCGTGCTCATTATGCTAAACCCTGCTCATCCTTTTCTCTAATAGAACTATCAGAATTACTGTAGTTCAGGGAGACAGATTTTGAGCCACTAGGCTATTGGTTCTCCTACTACATGCCTGATAATAAATTTTTTCTCTCTTTGAAACCCTGGTGTCTCAGGAATTAGTTACTGAGCGCACTGGGCAAAAGAATCCACAGCCTTTGTTCAGTAACAGTGTGGTATCCTGGAGTGAATCATGGAACAGAAAAAGTTACTGGAAAACTGGTGAAATCCAAATAAGGCCTGTAGTTCAGTTAAAAAAAAAAAAATCAAAAAACACAAACTGCAAATACATGACCCAGCAATACAGGGTTGGTGGCATTTCTTCTAACAACCAGAGATGGTAACTGCCAGAAACTGGAATGTGCAATCTTTCACACAAAGAAATGAAGACATTATTGTTTTTCCTGGGTGTATACAAAAACTGATTTAAGTCAACTGGATATAGGAGACCCATAGAAGACATTTATTTGTTGCTCTCTTTATGACAAGGCTCATAAAGTGTCCTAAGTATTAGCCACAATTGGTGTTTCCTAGGACGCATCGCCCTCCAGGGTACAATCTATGGTAACCTCTATAAAGAACAGAATTTTGACTTTGGGTCTCTTTCCCAGAGGCCCTCTGTACATTTTGAGTATCTATCTTCTTTATTATTCCATTTATTCACATTTACGCATTTTCTGCTCTTCCAGTTTTGAGGAAAAATCATCATTCCTTTTCTATCCCACTTTCCACAAGAAGTCTCAATCTGTACTCACAGGATTCTGTCCTGGAGCAAGTCTGACCTCTGAGGTCCCTTTTAAAAGTGTGGTATCTCCTCTTCTAGAGTGAGCCCTAGGCCATTCCAGTTTGTTTATTAGGCAAACAGTTATTGGACAAAGGAAATAATTGACCTGTTCATGAGGGTGCTTTTTCCTCTCTTATTCTCCCACCAACTGCAGCTGTGAACTCTGTATTGCCTGGCATCACTATGTCCACATGTAAACAAAAGTAAGTTGCTCACCCCAGTCTTGGGGTTTGTTCATATGAAACTTAACCCCACAAAAGATAGGTCAAGCCTACTTAAAATTAGGTCTAAGAGTCACCCCCAAGAGAGCCTCTTTTGTTGCTCAGATGTGGCCCCTCTCTCCCAGCCAACACGACAAGCAAAATCACTGCCCTCCCCCTCTCTGTGGGACATGACTCCCAGGAGTGTGGACCTTCCTGGAAACATGGGACAGAAATCCTAGAATGAGCTGGGACTCAACATCAAGGGATTGAGAAAACCTTCTTGACCCAAAGGGGAAAGAGTGAAATGAGACAAAGTGGCAATGGCTGAGAGATTCCAAACAGAGTTGAGAGGTTATCCTGGAGGTTGTTCTTACGCATTAAGTATATATGACCTTGTTATTCAAGATGTAATGGAGAGGCTGGAGGGAACTGCCTGAAAATATAGAGCTGTTTTCCAATAGCCATGTTTCTTGATGATGACTGAATAATGATATAGCTTTCACAATGTGACTGTGTGATTGTGAGAACCTTGTGTCTGATGCTCCTTTTATCTACCTTGTCAACAGACGAGTAGAACATATGGAATAAAAACAAATAATGGGGGAACAAATGTTAAACTGTTTGAAATGCTAGTGATCAATGAAAGGGAGGGGTAAGGGGTATGGTATGTATAAATTTTTTATCTGTTTTCTTTTTATTTCTTTTTCTGAATAGATGCAAATGTTCCAAGAAATGATCATGATGATGAATATGCAACTATGTGATGATATTGTGAATTACTGATTATATATATAGAATGGAATGATCAAAATAGGAATGTTTGTGTTTATTACATGTTTTTTGGTATTTAAAAAAAAAATTTTTTTAAATCATCAAAAAAAAAAAAAGGGTAAGTTGCTCAGCTTCTCATATGCCAATTCAGAGTTTAAATGTCTTTTTTTTTTTTTATGGTAAAAAGGAAAGTGATAAGACCAGTAAATAAGATGATTTAAATATGTCCAAAATTTAGCTTTCTGGTATGATACTTCTGATATACGAAACTAGATGCAAAGTGGAAGATTCAGAATGATCTCAGCTACTTTTTCCTAGAATCTTAATTTGAACACTGGGTGATTGTTGATATTAAGGAACTGTTAATTTTTAAAGATATGGTGTTTGTGTTTTTAAAGAGTCCTCTTTTAAAGATAGATACTGAGCATTTGCATCAAAGTAATCTGGAGTAGAGCTGGAAGGAATGGGTGGAGGCATAGATGAAAATAAGATTGGCCAGATTTGATAAATGGTTGAAGCTGCCTGGTGGTTGGGAAGAGAGATGGAAGAGAGATGTCATTATATTACTCTCTATACTTTTGCATAGGTTAGGATATTTCCATAATCAAGTGCCATTTTAAAAAGTCATAAAAAAGAAAAAAAATTAAACCAAGGTGCTTGCTCAAAAACTGAGGGATATAACGAATACAGAGGTTCAGCTGAATCTGTGTTAAAATAATTGAAAACCTCTCTAAACTCCAAATCCCTTTGAAATGATATATTTAAAAAAGAACTAAAGAATCACACTGTGAAGGAATACAAAGATGACACTGGAATACCAGTGGTTTTTGAGAAACTCCTCAGAAGTTCCTCAAAGTGGTTTCCAAAGTGTGGTTCCCCAAATCAGCGGCATCAGCATCCCCTGGAAACTTGTTAGAAATGCAAATTCTCAAGCTTCATCCCAGCCCTCTTAAATCATTAACTCAGGGTATGGGGCTCTGCAATCTGGGTTGTAACAAGGCTTCTAGATGATTCTGACGCACACTGAAGTTTGAGAACCACTGTGATTATATATACCGACAAGAAACAGGAGAGGAAAACCTCAGCTCAAACTGGCCCTGGAGAAAACTGCCAGGAAGGCAAAAGCAATTCAGGGGTACTGCAAGCTCAGAATCAACAAGTGGCAGAAAGCTGGAGGCCTAGGGCTGGGCTAGTCAAACCCTAATCTTGCCCTCTTGTCCAAAACTGAGTGATTGATGGAGGTGAGAACAGTTCTGCCTGGGAGAGGAAAGCTCTACTTTCAGAATAAAGCCCTTCATGTTTTGGCAGATATGGGAGTGCAGAGGGGACAGTGACAAGATCTTCTGCCTGCTCCCCATCTGTGTACTCTAAAATGAAGTCTTTCGGTCAACAAGCCCCCTCACTCAAGGTAAATATGCCTTTTGAAGAAAAAAACCTTCAAAAACACAGGAAACAACCTGATTATTAGGTTTATATAATAACGAAGAACTGAAAGCAGGGACCTGAATGAACATGTGTACATGGGTGTTTCTGGTGGCAGTATTCACATTTTTCAATGGATGGAGGTGGCCTAAGGATACATCAACTGATGAATGGAAGGGTGAACTGTGGTGCGAACACACAATGGAATACTGACTGGCTGCAAGAAGGAATGAAGTTGAGGCATGCAACTAGGTGAGTGGACCTTGAGGACAGGATGTTGAGTGAAATAAGCCAGAAACGAAAGACAAATATTGTAAGGCCTCCCAAATATGGACTAACCATAATGTGCAAACTCTGAGAACTGAATTCAAGAGCACAGGCTACCAGGGGAAGCCCTGAAAGAAATATTCCCTTACAGGAATATTATAACGGTTCCTACATTGTAAGCTCTTACAGCAGACACATCTATTCCTGAATTGTAATAGTTATTTCTAAATTCTGAGATGCTGAGTTTTTTGTGTATAACCTGGTTAGTCCCTGGAACTTTGGGGATCTGTGTGACACTTGAGACTCAGAGCTAGAGTTCTGCAGCTATGAACATCAGCATTACTCCATACAGCAATTGTTTAAAAAGCTGAAAAAAGAGATCAGACTTCAATTAGAGATAAGAATGAAGCAGATAGGGTTAGAACTAAGGTAAATCTGACTAAAAGGTAAAGGATGATATTGGCTGTGTCTTAAAACTCCAACTTCTGCACGAGACCAAAGGAGGAGATGTTTATTTAGCACAAAATTTATACTTTCTGTAGCACACTATCTAATTTAATGTGTATGGTCAGTTTATTTGAACATCATAATTACACGGAATCTGGAATATGGAGTGAAATCTTGTTGATTTGTACAGGTTAGTGTGATGCCCTGATATATCCCAGTGTAATCTGGACAGAAATTCTTGAGGGACTGGGGAAAAATTTGAAACAGTAAACTAAACTTCCCCACCTAGGGAATTCCTGATATTCTCATAAGCATGTGGGACTACCAATTTAACAGGCTGAGCCCTTGATCCTGGGGCTTACCCTTATGAAACTTGTTACTGTAAAGGAGAAGCTAAGCCAACTTAAAATGATGCCTAAGAATCACCCCTGAGAACTCTTCTTTGCCCAGATGTGGCCTCTCTCTCTAAGTCAACTCAGCAGGTGAACTCACTGCTTTCCCCCCGATATGGGACATGTCTCCCAGGGGTGTAAATCTCCTTGGCAATGTGTGACATGACTCCTGGGGATGAGCCAGGACCTGGCATCATGGGACTGGGAAAGCGTTCTTAACCAAAAGGGGGAAGAGAAATGAAACAAAGTAAAGATTCAATAGCTTAGAAATTTCAAATAGAATCGAGAGGTATTCTTATGCATGATATACATATTCCTTTTTAGTTTTTAGTGTATTAGAATAGCTAGAAGGAAATAACAAACTGCTGAACTATATTCCAATAGTCTTGATTCTTAAATGATTGTATAACTATATAGGTTTTTTATAAAATGTTTTTATTGAGAAATCTTCACACACATACAGTCCAGTCACAACATACATCAATGGTTTACAATATCAACACATAGTTGTGTATTCATTACCATGATCATTTTTAGAACATTTGCATCACTCCAGAAAAAGGAAAAAGAAAAAACTCATCCATCTCCTACCCCTTACCCCTCTCAATGACCACTAATATTTCAATCTACCCAATTTTTCCCCTTATCCCCCCTATCATTTATCTATTTATTTTTCTTTATTTTTTTATTCACCTGCCCATTCCCTGGATAAAAGGAGCATCAGACACAGGTTTTAAAAATCACACAATCACACTGTAAAATCTATACAGTTTGTCTAACTATATAGCTTTTATAGTATGACTGTGTGATTGCAAAAACCTTGAGGTGACATTCCCTTTATCTAGCGTATGGATAGATGAGTAAGAAAAGAAGGCCAAAAAAAAAAAAATTTAATAAATAATGGGGTATATGTGGAATAAGGGGTACGGGAAGTTTTGGGTGTTCTTTTTTATTTTATTTTTATTCTTATATGTATTGTTTTAGGAGTAATGAAAATATTCAAAAATTGATTGTGATAATGAATGCACAACTATAGGATGATACTGTGAGCCACTGATTGTACACTTTGTATGGAATATATCTCAATAAAATTGTGTTCAAAAAAAGGAAAATCCATACTAACTACCAATATATTACTCCTTTGATAACCAAGAGTGGACACTGAAGGACAATAAGTAGCAGCAAAGATAATTACAAGTTGAACAAAACTTATACAATTGTTTTGTTCAACTGGCAACAATTGGCAATCAACAGCAGAAAGAAAGTAATTCAAGGAAAAGAAAATAATTTAAAAACTCTAATTGGTATCCTCAGAAATTTAAGGAGACTACATCTATGAAAAACGCAATTGGAAAAAAAAAGCACTGGAACTTAAGAAAGCAATCTTGAATACTTAAAATGGTAATTACTAAATTTAAAATGAACCAGGAAAGCTGAATAATAATGCTATGGACATGCCTGGGATTAAATTAGTGCTTTGGAAGATAAGGTTTGAAGAAATCGTTCAGAACAGAACAAAAAGACCAGAGACAGTGAAAGAGGATCTGCATCAGGAGGGCTCACATTCATCTAGTAAGAGCTGCATAAAAATAAAATAGATAAATGGAGAGAAAATCATCAAAGAGATACTTTTAAAATTGCTGTTAATCCAAGAAGGGTACAATTTTTCTGAGTGAAAGGACCTTAATTAAGCAGGAAGAATGACAAATATCCCACATACCTTGACCCATACTGAGGAAATGCTAGGATGCTAAGCATAAAAAAAATCTTAAAAGTTCTTCAAGAGGGAAAAAGCAGTTTACTTGCAAGAAAAAAAAGGAGAGTTAGATTGATGTGTCTGACTTTTAATTAGCAATACTAAATGCTAGAAAACAAATGTGTTGTTGCTTCACAGTTTTGAAAGGAAATTATTTTGAACCTAAAACTATAAATTCAATTTAAAAAATTTTAAATGAAGGACTTAATACTTAATTACTTGATAATATGCTGCAGTAAACAAACAAACCAACCCAAAAACCTAATCCTGGGACGCGAGAAAAAGCAGTGAGAAGGAAACAGTAAAACCAACAGTTGTTTAAATATTTACACACAATATAAAAACAAAACACACACACATACACCTCACACAGATAAAACAGATTAATCTGAAACTAAAATCCCACACAATTATACCACAAGAGGAGGGTAACGTGGGGAAATGAAAGAATGCTTAGGTTGTTGTCTTAACAGGGAGACAGGTAGAAGATATTGATTAACCCTACATATAGAGGAAAAATGGCAACCACAAATGAATAGCAATAGTTTAAATTATTTCCAAAGCTTGAGAAGGAAAAGCAAGGAGAAAACAACAGTCAAACCATAAAATGCTGAAATAAAAAAATAAAACCCAGGAAATTCAAAATAAGGCGCCAGAAATAAGTTCAAACTTCCAACTTCAAAGAATATGGATGGATTAAAATCCCCCAGACTCTCAGACTGAACTCTCCCAAAAGCTGTTTTGAGCATATTGATTGGAGAAAAGTGTAGGTTAATACAAAAAGTATTAAGGAGGACAAATAAGAGTATTTCATAGTGATAAATATTATCAACAATCATGTAATATTTTCATATCTCAGAAATCAATTGATGGCATGGACAAGATAGGGTATAGAAGGCATGAAGAATTAACAAGCTAAATCCAATATAATAAAACCTTGTATCCCCAAGCGGGCAAAGCATGTGCCTCTACCAAAACACTGAGAATATTTATAAATATTGACCATGTATTCCATAAAGTAGAAAATTTACAGGCTACATTATACCCACTTGGAAATTAAACACACTTTATAACAGTTCCTGGTTAAATTAAAAAAAAAAAAAACTGGAAACTGAAATTATCCATTAGAAATGAACAACAATAATCACAACAGTAAGACTATCAGACTTAGTCAAAGCAGTAATCAGAGGAACATATAAAATCTTAAATACATTTATTAGAAAACAAGACTGAAAATAAAACTGCACAATACATCTTAAAGCAGGGATTGCCAACATCCCTGGAGAAATGGTCTATGAATTCACAGGAATCTGTGATTTCTATTTATATATTTTCAGCCTATAGAATTTGTAGGCTAATCAGTGATAAAAAGTGCAGACTAACAAAGACATATCTTAGAACGTCAACTCAGCCTGCAGTATTATTTACCTCATCCTAATGAGATGAATCAGATCGGAAGTCACACCTTCGAATAATATAAAAATGAAAACTGAGTTTCTTGAAGTCAGGCATGACCTTATGCATCTGTACCTTTAATTCATGGCTACAGTGATAGCACCTAAGAAAGGACTCAACAATGTCCCATGAACTGGGTTAATTAATGCAGTGGACAGTTTTCCAAAATAGGTGTTCAAGTTGGAACAGAATATGGTGGCTACAAATCTGGGAAATACTGACCTAGATGTGATTACAATCTCAGGTCTGCAGTGGCACTGATGTCACATGCCAGGCATTCCGGGATCCTGCATAGGATCTTTTAAGCAGAGGAGGAGAGAGGGCCTGGCATCAACTTTTTCTTGTCTTTCTTCTTGCAGGCAAGATGCATGGACTTGAATTATCACAATATCAGATAAAATTAAATGCTTTGACTATAACAGACTAATTTTTAAAATGTAAAGGGTTCAATTACTACCTTCATAGGGCAGATTTTAATTAAACCTTAAAACTGGTTTTTTACTATAAGAAATGAATCGAACCCTGTCAAGTACTACTGCATACCTTTTCAAAGGGGATAAACGTCCAATTCTGAACAAAATAAAAAAGAAAGACTCCAACTGAATCTAAGCATACAGAGGCCGTGTTTACAGTAAAATTTCAAATGTTCCATTTTTGAGCTATTTAAGCGGTGCCAGTAGGTGAATTAAAACATGTCATCTGAAATAAACACAGAAAGTGGAAAATTTAAGACCTTCTGTTGGTATTAATTTGATCTTTCTGGTTGTTTAAAAAATATTCCCATTGCTACAGTTAAAGAACTCTCCTGATTCTCCATCAAAAACAAAATGACTACACTTATCGCCTCAATTTCCAGCTTTGTTTAGTTGAATGAGACACATAATCTTTATTCTTTCCTATTAAACTGGTATCTTCAGATTCTTAACTGCCCCAATAGCAGCATTCTTACATGACAGCAATATATGCAAATAAATACAAATACAAAGTAAAATCTCTTAGCAAGTAGTATGCACAGTCTCAACAATACAGACACAGCCTTAAGAATCAGTTATGTATTTATTTGCATCGGTCCAAAGGAATGACTTAAAAACCCAACATCATTATCTTATGAGGCTTACAATTTAATTACTAATCCAGTTATTTTTTTAAAGGCTTTCTTCCACTAACTTGAAGATGGTACTATTTCAGATGCTTCAGTTATGTGTGCTGAAAAATCAGACACCTATACCTCTTCAGTTTTCACAGCATTAGTATTCAGTCCAAAAAAGTCTTTTTTGATGATATACCGAACACATTGCAAAATTACATTTCTTTCATGTCGAATGTCTGGAGCTAAAAGCTAAAAAGCAAAAAGAAAAAGATTAGTTTGTAAATAAAATATATTCAAGAAACATAATCTAAAACATTAAGTGTACTTTTTCTATATAAAGAACATAAAATAAGAGATATATATTATGTTTACTAATCATTTTGCTTTAAAAATGCGAAAACATTTTCTTTTAATTTACAGGAAGTATATTTAGCTTTTCAAACAGCAAAAATATTCATATTTGGGATTCTCTCTAGAAGTGTTTGACTATAGACTGAAACTTTTAAACCTTTTTGGTTTAAAAGTATGCAATTTTTTAATCTAAATATCCTGTCAAAAAGGACCCCCAAACCCAAATTATATGCAATCTAAATTTGATAAGTTAGGTAGACATATCAAATACAGTAACAATGAAATTGGTAATATATAGGTTAAAAAAAATCCTTAACATTCTTTGACTTTCGTAACATCTATTTTTGTGTTTATTGTAATTGAAGGAAAACTAAAAATCTCTGGCATTTAGAACAAGAACGTGACCAAGGAATTCTATGTGGATTGTCAAAAATATGAAGTGACTAAATTTATTTTCTGATGTCATTAATGCAGTGCAGGAACTTTTAGTGGAAGGATAACTTAATTTACCCCTTATAAGTTATGATGGATATTTTAAAAATCCAACCTATTTTATATAGCACTTAAAAGGGCCAAATAGAAAATTCTATCAGCTCCATTTTAGTAAGAAGTGACTGTGTCCACGTTATCACCTCAGACTGATGTCACAGAACACTTTATCTACAGCATAAGTACTTATCTGATAAGGAAAAAACAGACTTTTCAAAGAATGTTAATAGTCTTGTAGCTCACTCCACTAAAAAATTTGGAATATTCTTATCACTCCTGAAAATCTTGGATCTCCAGAAAGCTTCATGTCTACTATTGAGAATTAAAAGATGCACTGCTTCCTCTTTATAGTCTGAAGAAAGATACTTGTTTTTGAGCACATAATGTGAGACTAAAGCCCAAAACACAAACACAAAATAAATAAGAATCAATCAAGGATAATAAAGTTATAGATAGAGAAAGAATGAAGACAGTCCCCAAAGACAAGAAATGATAACTGCCAAGAAACCTTAGGCCTCTTCTTTCCATTAGTTTACATTTTTAAACAGATATTTACTGTTATTAAAAACATTTTATTTCAGTCTGCCATTTTATTTCACTGTGTCTTCAATAAGGATATGTCTCTAGTAACCTTAAAACAAACACAGAGGAAAAACCCAGTGGTTCTTTACAATGTGAGAACGTAAAGATTAGGATGTAAATAAGAACAATTTACCATTTCCAGTAGATATGGATGGTGTGTTCTTGGTTCAAATAATGTTTGATAGTTGTGATAATCTTTTTTCCGCTGACAATTTATCCTTTTAAAACTTTTCTTTGGGCCCTGAGGCTTGGATTCTGAGAATCTTCTAACATTGGCTTTAACACTTCCTCTTGGACTCTTAGGAGTATTGCTATGAAGAATCTGATTTTCTGGCAGAACTTCTGCTTCAGTCTTGATGGGAGTTTCTAAGTACAACGAAAAACAAATACAAAAACAAAAACAGGTAAAACTTCAAAATAAATAAATAACCAAAAAAGAAAAAAAAGCCATAGTAATTCCCCAGCCATAACTGGCTACTTAAAAACTTAAAACTATATGATTTTGTAAGGCATTCATAATGCATTCTAAAGCTTCCCAGGTAGCCTGGGAGCTATAACTGACAAGAGCTGAGGAGACCACCACAAAGAGCTAAGAAAGAATGAGGAATGATAATATTAAGAATTACTGATTGTATATGTAGAATGGAATGATATATTAATGTTCTTTTGTTAAGTTTTTTAATTAATAAAAAGTTTAAAAAAAAAAAGAATGAGGAGTACTAAAAACAGTATATCTGTGGATAAATAACGAGACATTTTTTTCTTACTTAATAATTTTTCTTAAAGATAATTGATTATTTAAAGCAAAAATAAGGTATGTGGGGTAAACATCTGTTAATAGCACAAAGGAAGGGGGGGAGTAATATCTAAGTATTTTGTTGTAAGGTTCTTACATTATGTAAAGTGGCATAATATCATCTGAAAGTAGAACTAATAAGTTATCTACAGCAATTTGTGAAAATTAGAATGAAGAGGTACAGATAACAAATCAATTTCCACTATTCTAAAAACATATGATAAATCCAAAAGACAGGAAAAGAAGGAAAATGCAACAAAAAAAACAGATAAGAAAAATAGAAAGAAAAAAAAACCCAGTAAGATAGCAGAATTAAACAACCATAATAAAAAAGAATTAAATGTAAATGGACTAACCACCAAAATTAAAAAGCAGAGATGGTCAGACTGGACGAAAAAAAGCAAGACTAAATTATATGATGTGTACAAGAAACTGACTTTAAATGCAGACAGTCCTTACCTTGTACAATTTGAATTGAAACTAAATATCAGTTATCAAGGAACAGTGCAAATCAAGGTTTCCTTGTATAAAGTCAGAGGTTAAAAGTAATAGTAATAGGAAAACTTGAATGGCTACATCAATATCAGATGAAATAGACTTCCAAACAAGGAATGGCATTAGGGATACAGAGGGACACTTCAAAATAATAAAGGGGTCAATTCATCAAGAAGATCAAACAAGGGTGGGCCATGGTGGCTCAGCAGGCAAGAATGCTCGCCTGCCATGCCCAAGGACCCGGGTTCGATTCCCGGTGCCTGCCCATGTTAAAAAAAAAAAAAAAAAAGATCAAACAAAAACATTCAATAATAGAACTTCAATACATGCAGCAAAAACTGACAGAAGGAGAAACAGACAAACCCACTCTTATAGTTGAAGACTTGAACACTCTGCTCTAGTAATTGGAAATAACTAGATGGAAAATGAGCAGTGATAGTGTGAACTGAGAAGACCTGAAGAACGCTAACAATCAACTCAAACTGACAAAGAACCCTGAAAACAGTATACTCTTTTCAACTTAATGTAATTATTCCTCATGTACTGGGCCATAAAACAAGTTTCAATAAACAGAAAACACTGAAAGCATACAGGGTATGTTTTCTGACTGCAATAGAATTAAATTAAAATCACTATCAACAACAACAACAACAAAAAACAGAAAATCTCCAAATTTTTGGAAACTAAATAATACATTTCTAAATAGCCCATGGGTCACAGAAAAAACTCACATGAGAAATTAGAAAATATTTACAAATAAATAAAAATAAGGCTGGAGGTGCCAAGATGGCAGCTTAGCCAAGGTGCGTGATTTAGTTTGTCCTCCAGAACAGCTACTAAATAACCAGGAACAGTACAGAAGAGCAACTGGGGCCACATCAGTGACCGGACACACAGCATACCCCAGCCTGGACCAGCTGGACTGGCTGTGAGCCCCACCAGAACTGTGAGTTCCCCAAGCCGTGGCAGCCAGCACCCCTCCCCCACAGTCTGCTTCACAGAGGGGAAAGGAAACGGACTTTACCAGTGGCAGGGACTGACCACAACTAAGCTTCAAGCGTGGAATTAATTCACAAATTCTGACTACTAAAAATAGGCCCCCAGCCCAGCTGAACCTGGTCAAAGCGGAGGTCGCTGATTTTTGCCCCGGCACCAAGGGGGCAGGGCTGACAGAAAAAGAAAAAAAAGAAACAGAAGTTTTTGTGGCTGCGTTATACAAAGGCTTGACTGCCTTTGGATACAGTGGCAGGGCTTCTCAGGCTGCAACTGTCCCAGGTACAGGCAGAAACAAGCTTGTCTGAGGGTTTGTCTGGAGCCTGTGCCTTCCCCAGGGGAGGGGCGAAGCCCAACTCAGGTGGAATCCCTCCCTCAAGGAATTCATACACCAGGGCTTGGTAATTTGAAGCCATTCAAACCAGCCTACAACCTCTCCTGTGTCCCCACCACGCCCCCAGCAGGGAGAATCCACCAAAGTTAAAGGTACCACATCACCTTATGCTGGTGGGACCTGCAGGCAGACAAGCACCACATACTGGGCAGGATAAGAAAAACAGAGCCCAGAGACTTCACAGGAAAGTCTTTCAACCTGCTGGGTCTCACCCTCAGGGAAAACTGACGCAGGTGACTCTTTCCTCCTGACAGGAGGCCAGTTTGGTCTGGAAAGATCCGGCTGCGGTCTATAATACTTAAGTAGACCCTCCTAAGGGTTTGAAACTGTTATATAACCCAGAAAAGCCATGTCCTTCTAATCCATTCTTGTGGGTGCAGATCTGTTGTGGGAAGAAACAAATTCCATTTACAATTGCAACCAAAACGATAAAATATTTAGGAATAAATTTAACTAAAGAGACAAAAGATCTATACAAAGAAAACTAGAAGAAATTGTTAAAAGAAATCACAGAAGACCTAAATAGATGAAAGGCATACAGTGTTCATGGATTGGAAAACCAAATATAGTTAAGATATCAATTCTACCTAAATTGATTTACAGATTCAATGCAATACCAATTAAAATCCCAAAAACTTACTTTTCAGAAATAGAAAAACCAATAACCAAATTTATCTGGAAGGGCAGGATGCCCCGATTAGCTAAAAGTATCCTGAGAGAAAAAAATGAAGTCAGAGGTCTCAGGCTACCTGACTTTAAGGCGTATTATGAAGCTACAGCGGTCAAAACACCATAGTACTGGCATAAAGATAGATATACTGACCAATGGAATACAATAGAATGTTCAGATATAGACCCTCTCATCTATGAACAATTGATCTTTGATAAGGCAGTCAAGCCAACTCACCTGGGACAGAACAGTCTCTTCAATAAATGGTGCCTAGAGAACTGGATATTCATATGCAAAAGAATGAAAGAGAACCCATACCTCACACCCTACAAAAATTAACTCAAAATGGATCAAAGACCTAAATATTAGATCTAAGAGCATAAAACTGTTAGAACAAACTGGAGGGAAATATCTTATAAATCTTATACTAGGAGGCGGTGTCCTAGACCTTATACCCAAAGCATGAGCACTGAAGAAATAAATAAATAAATAAATGGAAACTCCTCAAAATTAAACACTTCTGCGTATCAAAGAACTTCGTCAAGAAAGTAAAAACACAGCCTACACAATGAGAAACAATATTTGGAAATAAAAGTCTAGTATCCAGAATTTATACAGACTGTTCAACTTAACAACAAAAAGACAGCCAACCCAATTACAAAATGGGCAAAAGACTTGAACCAGACACTTCTCAGAACAGGAAATATAAATGGCCAAAAGGCACATGAAGAGTTGCTCAACTTCCCTGGCTGTGGTAGTTAGATTGAGTTGTCAACTTGGCCAGGCGAGCGTACCTAGTTTTGTTGCTGCAGACATGAGCCAACGGTACGTGAACCTCATCTGTTGCTGATTTACATCTGCAGTCGGCTAGGAGGCGTGCCTGCTGCAATGAACGACGTTTGACTTAATTGGCTGGTGCTTAAATGAGAGACCGCAACGTAGCACAGTCCAAGCAGCTCAGCATTCCTCACCTCAGCACTCGCAGCTCAGCCCAGGCCTTTGGAGATGCAGAAGGAAGTCACCCCGGGGAAAGTTGATGGAACCCAGGGGCCTGGAGAGAAGGCCAGCAGAGACCATCCTGTGCCTTCCCACATAAGAAAGAACCTCAGTGGAAAGTTAGCTGCCTTTCCTCTGAAGAACTAACGAAATAAATCCCCTTTTATTAAAAGCCAATCCGTTTCTGGTGTGATGCATTCTGGCAGCTAGCAAACTAGAACACTGGGTGTCAGAGAAATGCAAATCAAAACCACAAAGAGATATCATCTCATACCCACCAGAATGGCCATTATCAATAAAACAGAAAATGACAAGCGCTGGAGAGGATGTGGAGAAAGAGGCACACTTATACTTATCTACTGTTGGTGGGAATGTCAAATGGTATAACCACTGTGAAAGGCAGTTTGGCGGTTCCTCAAAAAGCTAAATATAGAATTGCCATATGACCCGGCAATACCATTGCTAGGTATCTACTCAGAGGACATGAGGGCAAGGACACAAACATTTGCACATCAATGTTTATAGCAGCATTATTTACAATTGCGAAGAGATGGAAACGGCCAAAATGTCCATCAACAGACAGGTGGCTAAACAAACTGTGGTATATACATACAATGGAATATTATGCAGCCGTAAGATAGAATAAAGTTATGAAGTATGTAACAACATAGAAGGAACTTAAGGACACTATGCTGAGTGAGATTAGCCAGAAACAAAAGGACAAATACTGTATGGTCTCACTGATATGAACTGACATTAGTGAATAAACTTGGAGAATTTGTTGGCAACAGAGACCATCAGGAGATAGAAATAGGGTAAGATATTGGGTAATTGGAGCTGAAGGGATACAGACTGTGCAAAAGGACTGAATGTAAAAACTCAAAAATGGACAACACAATACTACCTAAGTGTAATACAATTATGTTAAAACACTGAATGAAGCTGAATGTGAGAATGATAGAGGGAGGAGGGCTGGGGGCACAAATGAAATCAGAAAGAAAGATAGACGATAAAGACTGAGATGGTATAATCTAGGAATGTGTAATGATAGTGACTAAATATACAAATTTTAAAAGATGTTTTTGCATGAGGAAGAATAAAGGAATGTCATTACTGCAGGGTACTGAAAATAGATGATAATTAATATTTTAAAATTACAACTTATGTGTGAGACTAAACAAAAAATGTTTATTTGGCACAAAATTTATATTTTGACTAGTGCATTTCCTAATATAACTTATGTAGACAGCTTAACTGAACACCATAAGTACATGGAACCTTGAGTAGGACATGAGATTTTGTTGGTATGTCCAGAGTGATGCCCCGATAAATCCCAGAGTGATTTGAACAGTGAATAAAAAGTATTTGCAAAGTCCCCTTCGGGGAATGGTGAGAAAGGTTCCAATCCATGAATACTGTATGCCCTTCCATCTATCTAGGTCTTCTTGATATTCTGACAACCAAAGCTATAGGCTGAGCCCCCAGTCTTGGGGCTTGTTAATATGAAATTTAACCCCACAAAGGATAGGTCAAGCCTACTTAAAATTAGGCCTAAAAGTCCCCCCAAGAGACTCTCTTTTGTTGCTCAGATGTAGCCTCTCTCTCTCTCCAGCCAACACAACAAGCAAACTCACCACATGAGTCCCAGGGGTGTGGACCTTCCTGGCAATGTGGGACAGAAATCCTGGAATGAACTGAGATTCAGCATCAAGGGATTGAGAAAACCCCTAGAATGAACTGAGACTCAGCATCAGAGGATTGAGAAAAACTTCTTGACCAAAAGGGGGAAGACTGAAAATAAAGTGTCAATGGCTGAGAGATTCCAAACAGAGTTGAGAGGTTATCCTGGAGGCTATTCTTACGCATTAAATAGATATCACCTTGTTAGTCAAGACGTAATTGAGAGGCTAGAGGGAACTGACAGAAAAGGTAGAGCTGTGTTCCAGTAGCCGTGTCTCTTGAAGATGAGTATATAATGATATAGCTTTCACAAGGTGACTGTGTGATTGTGAAAACCTTGTGTCTGATGTTCCTTTTATCTACCTTATCAACAGATGAGTAAAACATATGGAATAAAAATAAATAATAGGGGGAACAAATATTAAAATAAGTTTAGACTGAAATGCTAGTGATCAGTGAAAGGAAGGGGGGTATGGTATACATAAAGTTTTTTCTGTTTACTTTTTATTTCTTTTTCTGAATAAATGAAAATGTTCTAAGAAATGATCATGATGATGAATATGCAACTATGTGATAATATTGTGAATTACTGATTATATATGTAGAATGGAATGATCAAAAGTTAATAATCTTTGTGTTTGGTGTTTTTTGGTATCTTTAAAAAAATTCAATAAAAAAAGGAATAAATAAAAATAAAAACAAAATGTGTCAAATTTGTGGGATGTAGCTAAAGCAACATGTGGAGGAAAATTCATAGCTTTAAATGTTTATATTAGGAAAGAAGAAAAGTCTAAAATGAATTCTCTAAGCTTCCAGTGTAAGGGGAGCCAATGAGCCAGGAAGGAGGAAATAACAGAGTGAAAATCAATGAATTAGAAACTAAAAATACAGAAAAATCAACAAAGCCAGAAGCCGGTTCCTTGAAAAGATTTATAAAATTTATAAAACCTAGCAAGACTGATAAAGAAAAAATGCCAATTAATAATATGTGAGGAATAATAGAAGGGGCATCACTACAAATCCTTACAAATCTCACAATAGAATTTATGAGCAATGTTATGCCAATAAATTCAGCAGCATAGTTGAAACAGTCAAATTATTTTGAAAGCCACAAACTACCAAAACTAACTCAAGAAGAAGTAGAAAACCTGAATGGCCTAAACCTACTACGGAAATTTATTTCATAATTTAAAACATTTCCAAAAAGAAAATGCCATGTCTAGATGGCTTCACTATTGAATTCTACAAATAATAAATGATGATAGCAATCCTATACTAACCTCTGTTTTTTTTTTTTTACAAAAAAAAAAATTGAGGAAGCATATTGTGCTGGTTTGAAAAGATGTACGTACCCTAGAAAAACCATGTTTTAATCCTAATCTCATTTTGTAAAGGCAGCCGTTTCTTCTAATCCCTATTCAGTGTTGTATATTTGAAACTGTAATTAGATCACATCCCTGGAGATGTGATTTAGGTAGTCACATCTTGATGTGATCTTGAGTGATCAAAGTGGCTGTTAAACTGGATTAGGGGAGACATGTCTCCACCCATTCGGGTAGGTCTTGATTAGTTTTTGAAGTTCTATAAAAGAGGAAACATTTTGGAGAATGAGAGTGATTTAGAGAGAGCAGAGCAGAATGACATAGCCACAAGAAGCAGAGTCCACCAGCCAGCGACCTCTGGAGATAAAGAAAGAAAATGTCTCCCAGGGAGCTTCATGAAACAGGAAACCAGGAGAGACAGCTAGCAGATGATGTTGTGTTCGCCATGTGCCCTTCCAGATGAGAGAGAAACCCTGACTGTGTTCGCCAAGTGTCTTCTCACTTGAGAGAGAGACCCTGAATTTCATTGACCTTCTTGAACCAAGGAATCTTTCCCTGGATGCCTTTGATTGGACATTTCTATAAACTTGTTTTAATTGGGACATTTTCTCAGCCTTAGAACTGTAAACTAGCAATTCACTAAATTCCCCTTTTTAAAAGCCATTCTATTTCTAGTATATTGCATTCTGGCAGCTAGCAAACTAGAACACATATCCCAACTTATTCCAGATCCAGATAAAGCCATAATAAGAAAACCAAAGACAAACATCCCTCATGAACACAGATAAAAAGATCCTTAACAAAATATCAGAAAGTCAAATTCAGCAATATATTAAAAAGGAAATACATTATGATCATGTAGATTTTATCCCAGGAATACAAACTGTTTTGACATCTGAAAAATCAATCAATGTATTTCACTATAGTAACAGATTAAATGACAAAAACTATCATCAGATGAAAATTTGTAAGTTTTAAGTTAAGAAGCTACCGCCTCCTCCCCTCCCTCCTTGAATGGTCATCCTATATTTTTTATTTTTTTTTAATTTGCGTATGGGCAGGAGGCACCAGGAATCGAACTCCAGACCTCCAGCACGTAGGTCGGAGCTCTGCCTGCTGAGCCACGGCAGCCACCCATCCTATATTTTTTATTACCATAAATTATAGGCTGATGTGATACAAAGAGTTCTATTTTAGAAGGTAGGAGGCTAGGTTCAATTATCTGGACAAGACTAAGGTAGTCCAGTCAAACCCCTCAAAATCTTCAACACTTGAGTTCCCTACCAAATGTGGAAATTGCATCTGAAAAGAATATAGGGTGTTAGAAGCATGGGCTCTGGTGCCAGACTGTTAGGTTCATGTTCTAGTTTCATTGTTTATCAGCTATGTGAATGGGGCAAGCGACGTATCTCTGCTTAAATTTTCTCATGTATAAAATAAGTAATAAATAACTGAAATCAATAAATAATATTAAGAAATAAATAATGGCACATATATCATGCAATAATCAAAGCACATAAAACAGTGTTGGTATACAGCAAGCACAATCTAAGAGCTTGCTATGATGATAGTGGTGATGATGTGCTTTCAAAATGGTGACAAAAAGAAAGAGAACTGATCATGAAAGGCTGGAGCTAATAACTCCCAAAGTGGTTTGCCGAGTTCAAAACTATGGGAATAATAATCAAAGGCAAAAAAGAAAAACCAAGGCACTACTTCAGTATGTATCACCCAACTCCAATCCACGTACATATAAACCAAACGATTCAGAGATTATATTATCAATTTTCTACCGAGGAAAGAGGAATTAGGAGCATTTCTATTTTTCTTTCTTGAGGTTTACAATGTTTTACAGTCTAATAACATGTTTTAATCTAATATTTATCAATTCAAATTAATTTTAAATATTCCCCACTCAGTTCTTTCAAATTTTAATTACTCTTTTTGGTTTCTGGCCTTTGAATCAGTTTTCAGTTTGGAGGTCTCCCAAACAGCAGTTTGAGGACACATTATAACAATTTGAGTTATAAAACTGAGCTCAAATTCTAATATGGTTAAAAAACAAACAAACAAAAAAAGTTAACATGCAAAAACCAGGACAGGTATCAAATGAACCCAATTGGAAATAAGACTCATTACAATTTTATTTCCTATTTACATCTCAATGATATTGAGAGCCTCAAAATCGAACATAGCCTCTTCCTTTACTTCAGTATTTCTTCTGTCAACAACCCATCCTACAGCCCAGAATTAACGACAATGGCTAGAAACTTGCTAGTGACCTGGATGGCTTAATTAAAGCTTAATTCAAACCACATAAAACTGTCCTTACAACTTAGAACTATGAAGCAAGGGCTTCCTCTTTATAGCAGGGCATTTTAACGCCAAAGTGCATTCATACAAAATCAACTGTATCTTTCTATAGTTAATATTCTGTTTTCCATAAGGTAAGTCTACATATGAATTACTATACAGGAAGACAGCAAATGCCACCCAAAGAAAGACTATAATAGAAGATAATATGGTTGGCTTCTTTAGATTTTAGAAGTCCCAAACTTAGGTTTTACACATCAGCTCTGTCACATACTAGCTTTGCAAACTTATCCTTTCTAAGTTTAAGATCCTATAAAACTAAAGGAAAGATCCCTTGCAGCTTCCTTTCTTCCTTCTTATTTAAAAATGGTAACAGCCTCAAAATGAAGACATGAGTATAAAGTATTAAGGATTTCATCTGCAGAGAGAAGAAAGCATTGGTACAGCTTATTTTTTAGGGATTCAATAATCTGCTAATAGCTTTCTTTCCAATCACCTGTTATAAATATAACTGATAAGCAGGAAATTTAATATGTGTTTAAAGAACAACTCCATCTTCACATCAGTGTATTAGAACGAAGAGTAAGAAATAAACACTGTTTTCTTAGAATGAAAAATAAATAAAGGCAACCACCTGTGAAGATGGTTGTATATAACTCTGATAAGGCCAAAGTAGGTTATATTTCAAAATTTAAGCAGTTTTTAACAAGCTACTATCATAAACCAAGGCCCATAAATACATTCCCATGTTACAGATAAATGTAAGCATCATCTTTCATTTGAAAGCCCCACTCTTCCCTATTAATATCACCCAACCATACAAACACTGATTATCTATGGACTTATCAATAATAAAAGTGCTGCCATAATCATCCAATTACATTTAAATCTTCTCTTCCTCCGATATATATATATATATATATATATATATACTTTTAGACCCTGTATTTTTATCCTCATTAAGTTCCTACTTTGAATACAAATCTTATCCCTAAATACATCCATATGAATTCTCTCACGGTTATTTAAGCCTAAACAAAAAAACCATGCAGAGTCAGGTTTCCATAACAGTCAAATATAGGTTTATTGACTAAATACACTGGATTATTAATATTAACCTTGGATTAAGAACTGCCACACTGCACCAGATCAAGAGGCTATTCATGGCTCCTTCAGCTTGCCTTAAGAGGGGTGCTGTAGGAAATTAAGCTGGTTTATTATAACAACAAATTTCAAAATAAAGCTCTACAAATTATCATCTGTGACATCATTTCTAAAGATAAGATATGCATCCTGAACATTGGTGAGTTCTCAGAAAGACCGTGGAAAGAACTCCATTTCTTCCAGGCTAATGCAACCCCAAGTATAGGATTGTCATGTTTTTGACATTGACATCATTTACATAAATACACTCCGTAAAGAGCAATGTACTACAAGGAGCCCAGAATAAGAAAGAGGTCCTTTAATCCTGTATATAGCCTAATGCAGTGCCTGGGTACATCCTATATAGCATATTAAGCAGATATTCAAAAAGTATTGGCCAAGTCCCTTGAGCAATGGGAGAAAAAATATGAAACCATTAAACTTTACCATCAGGAAATCCCCTGATACTGTGTCAAACTTTAGGGACACTCAAGTCAATAGACCATGCCTTGATCTTGTGGCTTACTCTTGTGAAGCTTATGTAGGTACGGAGAAGCTTAGCCTACTTATAGGTACATCTAAGAGTTACTTCTAGAGGATTTCTTTTGTTACTAAGATGTGGCCTCACTCTCTCTAAGCCCAACTCTTCAAGTAAAATCATTGCCCTTCCCCCTATGTGGGATATGACATCCAGGGGTGAAAGTCTCCCTGGTGACATGGGAGGTGACCCCCAGGGATGAAGCCGGTTCTGGCACCATGTGATCAACAATCCCATTCTGACCAAAAGTGGGGAAAGAAGCGTACCTAATAAAGTATCAGTGGCTGAGAGAGTTCAAATAGTCAAGAGGCTATTCTGGAGGTTGCTCTTACGCAAGCTTCAGTTAGACCTTGCTACCTATGCCTGTCAACCCCCAACCAGGACCATTCCAGACAATCCTAAAGAACACCTAGGGCAATATATAAGGTTCTACAAGGGTACCATGCAGACTCTACAAGGGTACCATGTAACTTTCCAGAAACCTACAACCTCCAGATGGGTCCCTGAACCAGGTAAGTCCTGAAACCTAGAGGGCCCAGCCTCTCCAGAACATCAGATAGTTCCATCTCTCTACCCCATATTAGTGACAGACCCTTCGAATATGAAACAGTTAGAATGGCATAGCCCAAACACTCCTAAAGAGAGGGGTAGAAAAACCAAAGGTGTTGGTAGAGTTATACAGAGAAGATACGATTTAACAAATAAATATGATTGCTAAATCATTAAACTGATATCTCTTTTAGTCTCTAGTATCTTAGAGCAGCTAGAAATAAAAACCTTAAACTGTGGAATTGTAACCCACCTTAAACTATGAAATATGTTCTATAACTAATTGTGGTGGTATGCTTTGAAATTTATTGCTATTTCGTATATATGTTATTTTTCACAAAAAAAGAAAGGAAAAAAGTAGATTGTGGTGATTAAAAAACATTTAAGCCTTCTAGCCTCCTATATTCTGGAGCAGTTAGAAGGAAAAATCTGAGAGGATCGTATGGTAGCCCATGCCAAACTCTGGGATCTGCCCTGTAACCACTTGTTGAAGAGTGCTTTGAAAACTACTGTTTTTTCTTTCTTTGCTTTGCATATACGTTATACAATAAAAAAGTTAAAAAACAAAAAAAGGTAATGTCAATACTGATGACAAAGTTTAAAGATTAGAAGCTGGGATTTTTCTGACCATGGTGTTAGAAATAACTTGAGATAGTTAAGTAGCTTAAGACCTGTAACAATTTTCCAGTGATCTGTAAATATATGATGCATTGATGCCATTGGGAAAAGAGAAAAAAAAAGAGCAATGTATTATCTGCTGTAAGGAATTCCACCATCTTTGTCATAAATGACCTCTCTCTACCTACCAAGGGTGCTAGCTAGACACATTAAGAAAAAGGTTCTTGAAAACAGAGAGAAGATACCAACTTTCTTCGCTGTATCTGTTAGCATTTTCTTTCATTCTTTCACTCCATTAGTGAATATTTTCTCTTTTTCTTCCTATTCTCTTACCTACAGTATATTATTTTTGCCTTTTTCTCCCAGAATAGCACAATTTCCCCTACTTCTCCAGTTTTCCTTTATGCCGTGTTAACCTGACTTCTGAATCAAATGAAAAAAGGAAATCTGAAGATCAAATAAAGAATGTACATCCTGGATGCTAATGTTGCACACAGTAGGCATCAAAGATGAAAGGAACAAAATAGAACAAAACAAGCATAACTCTAACAGCCAAGGCAATGTTTTACCTTCAGGCTCACTCTCTGACCCTGAAAGACTTCCATAGCTGTTCATTAGTGAGCAAAGAGCTGGCGTCACTTCCTTGGGCACGACAGTACTTTGTGGTTTCTCCTCCTTATCGGACTCTGAAATAAAAGGGAAAAGCATTCAAGATTAAAACACTGTAACTAAAAACATCTGCCACCATAAAAAGAAAACTGACAGCCATTCCTCACTTGTTACCTCACTATTTAAAAAGTAAATTCTGATCATTTCCTTACTTTTCCTAAACATCTAATTCCAGGAGACGTAAAAAAATTTCCCCCTGGTTTAAATCTCCATGGTCAGATGCTATTTGTCCAAAGAAGAGACAAAGGGGCAAATGGTAACCATAAACAACTCGGTTACTTACCATGCTTCACTGGTTTTGGAATTTGGGCCTTCTCTAAATTAACTTAATTACACAGCCTTTGCTATTAATTTACAGGTAGTAGGAAGGCCAGAAATTTATTTAACCTCACCAGACTAGGATCACTGACTCTGAAAATCAGACTTAAGAATAAAATATTTTAAATATTCACATATTTTTTGTTTTTTAAGACTGTTTTTGAGTAAACAATAATTTAAGCATTTTCTATAGATAGTCGGCTTAGTCAAAGAGTTATGCTGAAATGAATCCACCCAAAGTTCTTATTATTCACAACTTCTAAGAACTCAAGTGCATAAGCCAAACATGAGGATAAGTATTATACAGCCTGCCAAGGTAAAGTGTTTGATCAGAGCCAAGCAAGCCTAGCTGGAGCCCCAGGCCATCACTATTACATTTGTTTTTTGGCAGCTGTAGAAATGAATTAACTCTATTCTAGACAACCAATAAAAATAAAGCCCAACCGAAGAATGGTGACAATAAGTAACCTGACTATTTAACAAACCAACTCAACCCACAACCAATATGAAATGTGTCAAGACAGGCATTTACTGTTCACCAAGTCAGCAAGGGAAACCAAAACATACAAGTAGGAAACTAAAGCCTACTTTTATGTAAATGCTGAGCTACTGCCTCCTGATAGATGAAGGTAAACTCTCTCCTCCAACCACCCAAAATCCGACCCGACTATTACTTGTCAAAGTTTAAGCTATATTACATTTTCTTCTGGATTAATAAAGGGAAAGAAAAAGATGTACTTTTAGATATGTAAATTACTAGTAGATTAAACAGATCTCTACTACAATATTAGTATACAGACTACCCATTCCATTGTTAGAATGATCAGAGGCCAAACTCTAGTATTTCCTTCCAGGATCCAAACAGAGGGTACCAAAAAGTATATTAAGAGTTGAAATTATGCTCTTTAAAAGCATGATCTCATTTAATCCTTATGAAGTATTACTTTCACTATTAATTACAGATGACAAAACCATGATTCAGAGATAACTATGAAACAGCTGAGTCCAAACTCAAATCTTGGTTTACCTGGCTCCAAAGCCCAGTTCTTAACTAGTGGGCTAGAATGTCTCCTATAGATATATAAAGTCCTCTAGCCATAATGAAGGCATTCTATCAAAATGTCTTGAAGGTCAGTAATTAGACTAATAATGTCTTCTTTTTTTCTTAAACCCATTAATCAGCTCACATAAACTCTCTATTCAACCTCAGAACAGAGGTCCTTTCTTGACCAACAAGGCCCCCCACTTGCTCTCTTAACTAAACCCCATCACTCAACTTTCTTCTTCGCTTACTGCACTCTACCTTGCTGTTACTTGAACACATGAAGTACTCCCTTGCTTTGGGGTGTTGGTACTTGCTGCTTTTCCTGCTAGAAAAGCCTGTCCTCTTAGGTACTGGCTCTCTCATTTCATTCAGATTCCTGCTTAAGTCACTTTGTCAGAGGTTGTCACTGATCAGCACCCCTCTTACTCAGACCACCATTCTCTATCCCTTTACCCATCTTCACTCTTCTTCATAATACTTAGATCAACCCAATAAACTATATATTTGTTAACTATCTCTCTCTCCCAACCAAATGTAATATACAAGGAAAGAAGGGGTTTTGCTTTGTTCACAGCTATGTCCTAAGAGGACAGAACAGTACTCAGTGCATTTTAAGTTCCCAACAAATATTTGAAGAACAAATTGTTGCAGAAGTGAGTAAAGGCAAGTTCAAAGAGGTTAACTGGCACAGAATCACAGAGCTAGTGGAGCCAGGATGGAAACCTAATTCTGTCTATATCCAAAACTCTTTTCCTTTTTTTTTTCTTTTTAAATAATATGATTTCATTTTTACTAGAAAATCATGTACACGTACACAGGGAAAATTATGATAGAAGATATACCAAAACGAGACCAGCGACTGTCTCTGTAGGTTGAGAAAGTAGGCTGTTTTTATTTTGTGCTTTTCAGTTTTCCCCCACACCTTCTGTATTACTTTTATAATCAGAAAATAACAAAACAAAGAAAAACGTATGAAGTTTTTCTTTGGAGGACTGTGTTCCTCATAATCCAATTCAAGAAGCAGAGGGTGAGTTTTAATTGGCCTAATGTACTGGATCTTTACCCTCCTCTATTTTTTTTAAACTCTGTGCTTTGAAGTAATGTTATATTTAAAGGAAAGTTGCAAAGATAGTACAGAGAGTTCCCATATACCCTTCACTGAGCTTCCCTTAAAGTTAACATCTTACACAACCATGCTACATTTATCACAACTATGAAATTTCAGTGCTGTCTAACCTACAGACTGGAATTTCCCCAGTTTTCCCATTAATATCCTTTCTTGGTTCTAAGATAATCCAGGACATCAAACTGCCTTTAGTCATCATGGCTCCTTACTGTCCTCCAATCTGACAGTTTCTCAGTCTTCCCTTGTCTTTCATGAGCTTGACACTTCAGAAGATTACTGGTCAGGGATTTGCAGAATTCCCTTCCATTTGGGTTTGTCTGACATTTCTTCAAGATTAGAGTGAAGTTATGGATTTGGGAAAGAATGACGGAGAAGATGTGTTCTCACATCCCATCATACCAGGGAATCCCTGATATCAACATGATTTACTACTGAGGATGTCAGCCTTAATCACCTGGTAGTCTGCCTGTTTTCTCCTCTATGAAGTTATTCCTTGAAGGGAGTCACAAAGTTCAACCTACATGCAAGGGGAAGAGTATCAAAGATTTTTGAACAAATGTTAAAACCCCTACTGTAATTAACAAATATATGAGGTTACGCAAATAATCCTTTCTTTTTAAAGTTCCACCACTAATTTTAGCATAAACTACTGAATTTACCCTAAACAATTATTACAGTGATGTTCTAATGATGATTTTCTATTTCCCTCATTTCTTCTGTATTTATTAGTTGGAATTCTTCTGTAGGGAAGATTTGCCCTTCTCCATGTTTATCTTTTCAAGCATTTATTTATATCAGTTTGGACTCATGGATATTTATTTTATTCTTTGGGTTATAAGCCACTGTTACTTATTTTGTTGCTCAAATTGTTCCAGTTCCGGCCATCAACTCTTTCAAGTTGGCTCCTGTATCCTTCTGATATGTCCCATCCTTCTGGGCTTTTGTTGTTTTATACAGAAGTAACGACCTGAGGAGTCAATTAAGGAAACACTTCTGTTCAAAATAGCAACTAAAAGAATCAAGTATCTAGGAATGAATTTAACTAGGGATGTAAAGGACCTGTACATAGAAAACTACCTAACATTGCTAAAAGAAATAAAAAAGGATCTAAATAGGTGGAAAGGCATCCCCTGATCATGGATAGGAAGGTTAAACGCAATTATGATGTTAATTCTACCCACACTGATGTACAGATTCAATGAGGTACCAATCAAAATTCCAACAATCTACTCTGAAGACTTGGAAAAGCTGGTTACCAAATTCATTTAGAAGGGAAAGAGACCCCAAATAGCTAAAAGTATCCTAAAAAAGAAGAACAAAGTGGGAGGATTAGCACTTCCTGATTTCAAAGCTTATTATAAAGCCACAGAGGTCAAAACAACATGGTACTGGCACAAAGACAGAAGCATTGACCAATGGAACTGAATCAAGAGCACAGAAATAGACCACCAAATCTATGGTCAACTTATCTTCGACAAGGCCCCCAAATCCACTGAGCTGGGACAAGTCTTTCCAATAAATAGGCATGAGAGAACTGAATATCAATAGCCAGAAGAACAAAAGAGGACCCTTACCTTATAACCTATACAAAAATTAAGACAAAGTGGATCAAACACCTAGATATAAAAACCAGTACCAGGTGGGCCACAGTGGCTCTGCAGGCAGATTTCTCACCTGCCATGCCGGAGACCCAGGTTCAATTCCCGATGCCTACTCATGCAAGGAAAAAAAAAAAAAAAAAAGTACCATAAAGCTTCTAGAGGAAAATGTAGTGAAACATCTTCAAGGCCTAGTAATAGGAGGTAGCTTCCTAAACTTTACACCCAAAGTACAACAAAAGAGAAAATAGATAAATGGGAACTCCTCAAAATCAAATGCTTTTGTGCCTTAAAAGACTCAAAAAGTTGAAGAGGCAGCCAACTCAATGGCAGAAAATACTTGGAAATCGCATATGGGAGAAAGGTTTGATATCCTGTGTACATAAAGAAATCACACAACTCAACAACAAAAGAACAAACAACCCAATTATAAAATGGGTTAAAGATATGAATAGGTAGTGTTGTATGAAGAGCAAATACAGATGGCTAAAAAGCACATGCAGTGATGCTCATTTTCATTAGTTATAAGGGAAATGCAAATCAAGACTATAATGAGATATTACTTTACACCTGTTAGAATAGCTGCTATTAAAGAAACAAGAAACTATAAATGTTGATGAGGATGTGGAGAAATTGGGACATATGCACTGCTGGTGGGAATGTGTAATGGTACAGCCATTATGGAAGACAATCTGGCAGTTCCTCAGAAAACTAAATATAGAGTTTTCGCCCTATGACCTGGCTATACCACTACTCAGTATATACCCAGAAGAGCTGTAAGAAGTTACACAAACAGAAATTTGCACATCAATGCTCATAGCAGCATTATTCACAATCACCAAAAGATGGAAACAATCCAAGCACCCATCAACAGACAAGTGAATTAATAAATTGTAGTATATACATATGATGGAATAATATGCAGCAGTAAGACGAAATTATGTCCTGAAGCACATGACAAGATGGTTGAACCTTGAGGACATAATGCTGAGTGCAATAAGCCAGACACAAGAGAACAGATACTGTATGATTTTGCTTTTATGACTATGGTAAAGGTAAAGTCAGAGGCTTATAATACAGAACAGGAGACTTAGAGATACACAGAGGCTACAGATGGGTGAATGGTTAGCTGATGAGGTTGAACTTAAATGTAAGGGAATAGAAGTGAAGGCACTTCATTAGTGGGTCTATAAGCAAAACTGCCATTTTGAAAGTAAGCGTGACTGAAAAGGGTTGTATAGATGCATGTGTCACACCGATTAACACTACAAATATAAATAAGTTCTTGCATGAACTACTTCAAAAATATGGATTTTTAAAAAGAGTGTATAATATAGAGGTATAGGGTGAAAACTGCTGTTGCATGCTATGGGCCATGTTAACGGTGCCACAGCAATACCAGGGGTAAATAAAGGGGGTAGTGATAAGAATTAAGGGGAGGTTTGCATTTTCTATTTGGTGAGGATATTTTATCACTCATTTTTCTCTTGGGAACAATGAAATTGTCTAAAATTGACAGTGTTGATGGACTGTTGACTTTGGACATTACACATGATGCCCAATGGATGGAGGTGACTGAAGGATATACTGACTGAGAAGTAGAACAGTGATATATACATATGACTGAATATTGTGCTGTACAGAGGAAATGAAGTTATGAAGCATACAATGTTGTGAATGAACCTGTGGAACATTTGATGAGGGAAAATAAACCAGAAACAAAAGAGCAAATATTGCATGGTCTCATTTAGAAAATACTTATAAGAAAACTGGGGCCTAGATTGTAAGGTCTTACAACAGTCACATTTAGTCCAGAGCAGTAATTCTTCTTGCAAATTTTGAGATGCTGTGCTTTTTAAGTATAACCTGGTATTCAGAGATAAGAATGAAGCCGATCTGGTAGGGATTAAGGTAATTGAGAATACAGGCATAAGGAAGACACTATTTTAGAACTTCACCTACTCTACGAGACCAAAGGAAGAAAGGTTTATTTTGTCCAGAAGCTAAATTTTCTCTTAAACAACCCAACCACAGGGAGCCCAGAATGGGAATAAGGGCCTGTAATCCTGTATAGCTTAATTCAATGCCTGGATACAATAGAGTACATTAAGCAGATAATAAAAAAGTATTGGCAAAGCCCCTTGAGGGATAGGAGAAAAATATGGAACTATTAAACTTTACCACTGGGAAAATCCCTGATATTGTGTCAGACTTTAGGGACATTCAAATCAACAGGCCACGCCCAAGATCTTGAGTCTTAATCTTGTGAAGTTTACATAGGTAGTGGAGGAGCTTAAGACTACCTATAGGTATGCCTAAAAGTCACCTCCAGAGGACCTCTTCTATAACTCAGATGTGGCCTCACGCTCTCTAAGCCCAACTCTGCAAGTGACATCATTGTCTTCCCCCCTATGTGGGACATGACATCCAGGAGTGAAAGTCTCCCTGGCGGTGTGGGAGATGACTCCCAGGGATGAATCCAGCCCTGGCACCGTTGGATCAAGAATTCCATCCTGACCAAAAAGGGGAAAAGAAGTGTAACAAATAAAGTATCATTGGTTGAGAGGCTTCAAATAAAGTAGAGAGAATACTTTGGAGGCTACTTTTACACAAACTTCAATTAGACATTGCTAGCTATCATAGACTGCCAAACCTCAACCAAAATCATTCCTACCAACCCTAAAGAAAACCTTGGGTTTTATATGAGATTCTATAAAGGTTTCAAGCTCTACGATTACTTTCTAGAAACCTACAACCTCCAGATGGGTTCCTAGATCAGGTAAGTCCTGAAATGCAGAGGGACCAGCCTCTCTGGAACATCAAATAGCTCTTTCTTCTATCCCATATTACTCACAGTCCCTTCCAACATGAAAGTTAGAATGGCCACAGCCCAAATACCCCTAAAGAGCGGGAGAAAGATCAAAGGTGATGGTGGAGTTATAAAGAGAAGGTAGGGTTTAACAAATGAGTATGAGTGCTGAAACAGTACACTGATATTTCTTTTAGTCTCCAGTGTCTTGGAGCAGATAGTAGTAAAAACTTAAAATTGTGGAATTGTAACCCATACCAGCTCTGAAATCTGTTCTACAACTAACTGTGCTGTGCTTTGGAATTTATTGCTTTTTGTATTCTATTTTTCACCAAAAGGAAAAAAAAAGCTGACTGTGATGATGAATACAAAGCTATAAGATGGTATTGTGAAGCACTGATTATACACTTTGGATGATTACGTGGTATTTGAACATATAATATATATCAATAAATTTGCACTAAAATATAAAAAATTGAAATAAAATAAAATGTAAGTGCCAATGTCCAGGTTAAGTTTTGACCCGGAAAAAAAAAAGGCAATAAATGGAGGAACTGGTGATCTTCATACTTAACGTAAGATTAGTGGTTAAAAAGTATTAACTGCCACGTGAGAGCACTGTACCAGCTATCATTGTGCTGGCCTGCCCCTGACTAACTGAACAATGTGCATAACTAGACCTCAAGTCCTGCCGGCTCAGGTCCAGGTCAAGGAAGATGCCACCAAACAAGCGGACAAACTGATAAAGGAGTGGAGATGTTGAGAATGTTTGCTGGCACAGGAAAAATGGTACATAAGGCTTTTTACTAGAACCAATCAATGGTCTACACATTGATTTGGTAAAAGTAAATAACCAGGACAGGACATGGTAGCTTAGCAGGCAGAGTTCTCACCTGCCATGCCAGAGAACTGGGTTCGATTCCTGGTGCCTGCCCATGTGAAAAAAAAAAAGAAGAAAAAAAAAGTAAAAGACCAGAGGAAATCCCACATAAAGGATAACATGGATTTAAAAAGAACTATTCCTATGAAATTAAGCTATGGTAATTTGATCATTGATAGGCTGACTTCTTTGGAAAACAATATTATAAATATTTCCATTATAAATTTATAGCTACATGTAAGATTTTATATTCAAGATTTATGTTCTCAGACTTCCGGGAATATGGCTGACTAGAGTATTTCATACTTAGCCCTGCTCCACAGAAAAGTTAGAGAAGGGACAGGAGGGCAACTGAAGTGGCAATTCAGGAGTGCAGCTGACCTAGAAGAGCCTTCAGCACCACATGGGGGAGCCCTGGTTGCAGAGGCCGAGAAACTGAGAGGCAGAAAGCTAGAGCCTGGTGCAAAGGCATGGAGCCCGCGGGAGTGCATGGATGGGAGCACGGGACTAGGAGGTAAGCCATGCCACGTTTCTTGGGCATGCTACCCTCACCAGCACAGCCTCGTGACCGGTGACTCACCCCATACCCCACACCTCATGCACCTGAACCCCATCACCCACTCCCATTCCCCACGCTCCAGGTGCCCCCATCCCACCAGCCCCCAGTGCTCATATCTGCCCCACACCCTCACCCCAAGTGCAACCCAACCCACCTCTCCTGCACGCCCCCTTCCCTGTTCCCTCCAGGCTGTTGCCAGGGCATAAAGGCTGCGGGCACTAACCTCCATACCTAGGTTATGCCTGCCCCCCTGCCCACAGTATCGCACAGTCTCAGCCTCTTCTGAGCTCTGCACATCCATATCCATTTACAGCACTACTAGGCCCCTGCATGCACACGGGTCCCCAACCATGCCAGTCAGCTCTGGGAACCGCACTTTACAGCAGTCCTAGAATCGCGCATGCACACAGCCCTCAGCCTCACTTCCCAGCTCTGAGAAAATGCTGACTTGAGCAGCCGGGTCACATCTGCTCCCATCCCACAAAGGCATAACGCCGACCTGGGGCCACAGCTCTACGCATGTATACAAACGGCCCCATGCCTTAGCCCAGCACACACCAGGGTTACGCCCCCAAACTGGTGCACTCGCACAGCTACATCCTCCCTGGCCGCGGGGGCCCACATTCACAGAGCATCAGAGTAACATCCCTAACCTGTGCCTATACCTGCCCTGAAACAAATCACCATACTGAGTGCCCTACCCCATGCCCTGCTCCCTACTTTACGACCATCCTGCAAAACAAAGGCCTTAAACTACTGAAAGAAATCAACTACCAAAGTAAACCAATCAAGATATTTACACACCATGAACACAGCAGAAGATCACTAAGCATATCACAATGAAGACAGATAATAGCCCTGCCTAATGACCAAATTAAAACACCAGAGGAGACACAGACATTGGAACAACTAATCAAAGGTGTTCATACAACTCTACTTAATAAAATAAGTGGGATAGCAAATGACATAAAGGAGATCAAGAAGACAGCAGAAGTGCATAAAGAGGAATTTGAAAGAATAAATAGAAAAACAGCAGGTATCACAGAGATTAAAGATTCTCTTGACCAAAGAAAAAACATACTAGAGATACACGACACCAGATCTGAAGAGACAGAAGAAAGAATAAGTGATACAGAGGACAGGATAATTGACTCTGAAGAGACACTGGCAAAACTGAAGGGAGCAATAGGTGTTTCAAAAATAACAGTAGGAGACTTCAATACACCGCTCTCCTCTATAAATAGAACAACCAGACAGAAGATCAACAAGGAAATGGAGAAGTTAAATGAATTAGACCTAACAGATATATATATATATGGGTCACTGCACCCCAAAGCACAAGGATATACATTCTTCTCTAGTGCTCATGGAACATTCTCCAGGTTAGATCATATGCTGGGGCACAAAACAGGCATTTACAAATTTAAAAACATTGAAATTATTCAAAGCACTTTCTCTGATCACAATAGGATGAAGCTAGATCTCAATAACCACCAAAGAACGAGAACATTCCCAAATATATGGAGATTAAATAACACA
>PVIY010012138.1:0-62953 GCA_004026745.1 Myrmecophaga tridactyla
TTGTTGTTGTTCTCCAATTAATATGTTTCTGCTTTAATCTTTGCTATTTCCCTTTTTCTATATGCTTTGAGGTTAGTTTGCTGTTCTTTCTCTAGTTCCTCCAGGTTGACAATTAAGTCCTTGATTTTTGCTCTTTCTTCCTTTTTAACATAGGCATTTAGGGCAATAAATTTCCCTCTCAGCACTGCCTTTGCCACATCACATATGTTCTGATATGTTGTATTCTCATTTTCATTACTCTCCAGATCGCTACTAATTTTGCTAGCAATTTCTTCTTTGATCCACTGATTAAGAGTGCATTCTTTAAGCTCCATATATTTGTGAAAGTTCTTGTTCTTTGGTGGTTATTGATTTCCAGCTTCATTCCATTGTGATCAGAGAAAGAACTTTGAATAATTTCAATCTTTTTAAATTTATAAAGACCTGTTTTGTGTCCCAGCATATTATCTATCCTGGTGAATGTTCCATGAACACTAGAGAAGAATGTATATCCTGGTATTTGGGAATGTAACAATATCTGTTAGGTCTAACTCATTTGTGAAATTGTTTAAATTCTCTATTTCCTTGTTGTTCTATCTATAGAGGAGGGTGGTGTGTTGAAGTTTCCAACTATTATTGTTTAAACACCTATTGATCCCTTCAGTTTTGCCAATGTTTCCTCATATACTTTGGAGCTCCTTGTTTAGGAGCATAAACATTTATTATTGTTATTTCTTCTTGAACTTTCGCTCTTATTAATATGTTGAGTCCTTCCTTATTTCTTATGACATCTTTACATTTAAAGTGTATTTTGTCTGATATTAGTATAGCTACTCCTGCTTTTCTTTAATTACAGCTTGTATGGAACATCTTTTTCCATCCTTTCACTTTCAACCTATTTGTATCTTTGGGTCTAAGATGAGTCTCTTGCAAGCAGTATATGAATGGATCATTTTTCTTAGTCCATTCTGCCAATCTGTATCTTTTAATTGGTGATTCAGTCCATTAACAGCAAATGTGTTACTGTAAAGGCATTTATTGAATCTAGTGTCTTATCCTTTGTTTTTTTTTGTTAGATCTATATATTCTTTTCCCACTTTCTCTTTTTATCCTTTAAGTTACCATTACTGGTAATTTCAGTTCTGTGCCCTCCTCCAGACCTCCCTTCTCCTGTTTTGTTTTGTTTTTTTCCAGCTGACAGAACTCCCTTTAGTATTTCTTGTAGGGCCTGTTTCTTGTTGACAAATTCTTTCAGACTTTGTCTGTCTGTGAAAGTTTTAATCTCTCTCTCACTTTTGAAGGACAACTTGGCTGGATACAGAATTCTTGTCTGGAAGTTTTCCCATTTCAGGATCTTAAATATATCACACCACTTCCTTCTTGTCTCCATGGTTACCTATTAAGTAATCTGAACTCAGTGTTAGGTGGTTTCCCTTGTTATGTGGTGAGTTGCTTTTCTTTTCTGACTTTAGGACTTTCTGCTTCTCTTCAACATTTGACAGATTGATTAGTATGTGTCTTGGAGTAGACCTATTTGGATTTATTCTATTTGGGGTTCATTGGACTTCTTTGATTTGCATATTTATGCCTTTTATAACTTGTGAAGTTTTCCCCTATTAACTCAACTAATCTTCCTAGCCCTTTATTCTTCTTTTCTCCTTCAGGGACACCAATGCTTCTTATGTTTGCATGCTTCATGTTGTCCATCATTTCCCTGAGATTTAATTCAAAAATGTCCATCTTTTTTTTGCCATTTGTTCTTTTATGCATTCGTATTAAATTTTCATGTCCTCTGGTTTGCTTATTTCTTCTGCTTTTTCAAACCTGCTGTTGTGTGCCTCTAGAATATTTTTAATTTTCTCTATGGTATCTTTCATCTCTGTGATATTTGCTATTTTTCCACTTATTTTTTCAAATTCTTCATTATGCTATTCTAGTGTCTTCTTGATATTCTTTCTGGCATTAGTTATCCCATGGAATTTATTTGGGAGATATGTATGAACATCTTTGGATTAATTGTTCCAACATCTGTATCTCCTCTGTGTTTTAATTTGGTCATTTGACTAGGCCATATCTGTCTGCATCTTCATAAGCTTTGTGATTTTCTGTTGACTTTGAGGTATTTGATTATCTTGACATGGTTATTTTGAAAGTTGATTTCCCTCAGTCATCCAAAGTTTTGTATTTGTTTGGGTTTGCACTGAAGGCCTCCTTTTGCAGCTGGTTCATCAGTAAATCCCCACCAAACCAAGGCCCAGACCTCATGCAGGGGATGCAACTCTACTTGAAGATCTGTTTGAAGCTAGACAGTAGGCAGTTTGCCAGACTGCACTTTCTGTTTCTTCCCTGCAGGTGGTGCTCCTGGGCCTCCTCTTCCCCTCAGGCCCACCTTCCCCAGACTGCAACAGCTGGGTGAGCTGGATGGAGACCTTGTGTAATTCCAGCCATGTCCAGTGGTCTTGGTCCATGCTAAAAGCTGCCCACCCCAGGGATTGGGGGTGGGCTTTTTACACCTCAGTGGAGATTCTGCTTGTGGGCAGGATGAAACTGGTGACCCCCCACCCTTCTCCTTGTAATGACCTTGAGCTGTGGGACTGGGTATGTCAACTGCCTCTGTCTACATCTAACCTGGAAATACCTGTCGGCTAGGTATGGCATGTGACATGGGGTGCGGGGTGGAGGAGAGGGGCACAGGGGCATGGGGCATGGTGTGGTCTGCTTCCTTATCCCTGCTTCCCTGTCCATGCACTTCTGAGGGCAGTGGGCCTTCATATGGAAAAGGGAGCAGTAGGCTCTGTGCACTAACTGGATGTGTGTCCATGATTAGGGAAAGCAATTTTACTGGCTTCTGGGTTCCCTAAGGGATTCCTGGGCTGTGGAGCTGAGGGGCTGATATCCCAAACTAGTTGTGGGGGCAGGCACTTTCCTGGGTGTGGCCTCTTATACCCAGTGGAGTTCTGACAGAGCCCAATCACCCTTCTCTCTGCATCCCAATTCTTCAGCTTTTTCATCTGGGACCTTCCTATATAGCATAGAAGACACTCTCAGGTCACTTGCACCTTGGAATTTCTGTCCTTGTCTGTTTTCTGTCAACTTCTCTAGTTGTTCCTTGGAGCAGGGGTAAACTCAGTCTATCCTATTCTGCCATCTTCCTGTAAATGGTATTTTTTTACAATTTTCTTTCCATTGTGTAATATTTTCCTGCTGGTATATAGAAATGCACTGGATTTTTGTATCCTGCAAAATTGTTACTCTCTCTTATTAAATCCAATAATATATCTTCATTTTTATGTCTACTTTTCTCTATATATTATTTGCTAATAATGACTTTTTGTTCCTTCCTTTCTAGTTTGTACATAATTTATTTCCTTTTATTGCCTTACTTTACTGGCTAGGACCACCACCACAATGTCAAATAGAGGTGAAGATAGTAGGGATACTTATCTTGTCCTAATCTCAAAATATCACCATTAAAAATGAAGTTTTCTGTATGATTTTTGAAGATAATGTTCATTAAGTTAAGGAAGTTTCCTTTTATTCCTACTTTGCTAAGAGTATTTTAGCAAATTCTAAAATTTGCTAAATCATAATAATGTTTAAAATAGTTTGAATAGAACAGTAACAAAATAATGCATATCTAAGCTTGTGGCATGCATTACAGAGAGGGACTTTTATAACCTCAAAATATGTATGTTCAGAAAGTCTGAAAGTCAATTAATTAAAAGTTCATCTCAAGAAGTTAGCCATAAAGAAGTGATTTTTTTCAAATGCTTTTTCTGTATCTATGAGAAGATGTTATGATTTTTGCTCTTTAATATAATATCATGGTGAATTACATTAATTGCTTTTCTAATGTAAAACCAACCTCGAATTCCTGGGATACAACCACCTTGGTTATGATATATTATCCTTTTATATACAGTTAGATCAGTTTACTATTTTTATTAGGATTTTTACATCTGTGTTCATGAGTGAGATCAAATGTAGTTTTCTTTTCATGCACTGCCTTTGCCAGTTTTAGTATAAACATTCTGTTAGTCTCAAGAATTGGGAAGTGTTTCCTCTTTTGCTGTTCTGGAGAGTTTGTCTAAGAGTAAAATGATTTCTGCCAAATGAATGCTTGGTAGAACTTGCTACTGAATCTGGGCCCAGAATTCTTCTAGGAGGAACATTTTGGGTTACAGATACAGTATTTTAGTTTGCTAAAGCTGACAAAATGTAATATACCAGAAATGAGTTGGCTTTTATCATGGGGATTTTTTAATTTACAAGTTTATAGTTCCAAGGCTATGAAAAATTTCCAAGTCAAGGCAGCAACAGGTGCCACCTTCTCTGAAGAAAGGCAGCTGGCGGTCTGGGACTCCTCTGTCACATGGGAAGGCAATGGCAGCATCTGCTGTTCCTGCTCTCCTGGGTTTTCTGGCTTTCAGCTTCTGGTGGCTCTGTCTGTGACTTTCCGAGTGTCTCTATGAGTTCTTCTATCTCAGCTTCTCTGTGGCTTTTTTTCTGTGAGCCTCTCTGTTTCCCTCTCTTATGAAGGACTCTAGTAGAAGGATTAAGACCTGGGGGCATGCATCAACTGAAATAACTTAATCAAAAGGTCCCACCCACAACAGGCCTAGGAATGGACTACCTTTCAGAACATTATCTTTTCTGGGGTACATATGCCTCCAAACCATCAAATATAGTTTCTTTAGTTATCATAAGTATGAAGGATGAACATAAGTATTTTCTTCCAAATTGGAACACTGAGAATGAAAAGGGTATGAACATAATAATGGACTGAAACCCCTATCCTGGACAAAATGGGATATATGGACACTCTATTTATAAGATTTCCTATTGTAGATTTCCTATATCTTCCTGGATAAGTTTGGTAAGTTATAGATTTTTAAGGGAATTTTTCCATTTTGTCTAAAATTTTCACATTTATTGGTATAAAGATTTCATGATAATCTTGTATCGTCTTTTTAATATTTGCAATATCTCTAAGTAAGCCTCCTTTTTCATTCTGAAAATTGGTTATTTGTGTCTTCATTGTTTCTTTATCATTCTTGCTAGAGGTGTTTTAATTTTGATAAAATCAAAGAAGCAACGTTTGGCTTTGTTTAACCTCTCTATATTTATTTTCTATTTCATTAATTTCTTCTCTTCATTATTTCCTTCTTAATGGCTAACTTCTTGAGATGAACTTTTAATTAATTGACTTTCAGACTTTCTGAACATACATAGTTTGAAGTTATAAATGTCTCTCTCTGTAATGCATGCCACAAACTTAGACATGCATTATTTTGTTACTGTTCTATTCAAAATATTTTTTTAACATTTTTACGATTTTGTTTTGATGCGGGAATGATTAGTGTGATTATTATTTTATTCCCTAACATATGGGTTGTTTCTCATTTCAAACTTTGCTGATTTCTAGCTTAATTGCCTTATAAAATCTGAACATGCTGTGTATGGTTTCAAACCTTGGAAATGTATTGAGACTTGCTTTATGGCTCATTTACTTTTAGTAAATCATATATTCTGCAATAGTTAGAGTTATCACTAAGTAACCTTTAGGTCAATTTTATTAATGATCTTATTCAAATGTTTTATGTATTTACTGATTTTCAAATTTTTTCTATTAATAACAGAGAGATGTAGTAAAAAAGTGTGCAACTATATCTGTTGATTTGTCTATTTCTCCTTCAAGCTCTGTGTTTACTTTATATATGTTGAAGGAATATAGAGACTAAATTGTCACATAGTCCTAGCAAATGGAACATTTTGCCAACATGAAGTGACAAACTTTACTCCTCTAACTTTATTTGCCTTAATGTCTATAGTTCTTTTAATATAGCTACACTAGTTTTCATTGTTTTAGAAGCTGTTGGTGTGTCTTATTTAGTCATTTAACTTTCCACTTTTCTATGTTCTTCTATTATGTTCACAAGAAACATCTTGGATGTTTCTTATAAATAGCGCAGAGATAGAATTTGCCTTTATCTAGTCAGCAAATCTTTGTCTTTTAACTGGAGCATCTAATTCATTTACATGTAATGTAAGTAATACTATATTAGGGCCATGATATTGCACAACTCCTAACAGCACAACTGTAAATATATTCGGATCAAAATCTGAAACATACTTTGGGCTTTCTATTTGTCATATACCTGTTCTAAGTTTCCCTCCCTCTTCTACTTTATTTTACTTTAGATTTACTGAGTATTTTTATCATTCCAGTGTTTTCCCCACTAAGTGATTTAAACATTATATATTCTTTTCATTTCTTTAAGTAATGGCCTAGAAATATGTCCACTTAGCCCAATTTTTTTTGTAGACTTTCCTTCATAAATCAATTCAGGTTATGCATTTCTGGCAGGAATGCTACAGAGATTAATTATATCCTTTGTAGTAATCACATCAGGAGGCAAATGATATCAGTTTTTCTCATTATTGGTGAAGCTATCTTTGATCATTTGGTTAAGGTTATGTTTGACAGAATTTATCACTCTAAAGGTATGTTTTTCCATCCAGCAAAGCACCCTGTACTGAGGCAATACTATACTGCATACAACCCTGGATGAGGTAGATGAGTAATCCTGATGGTCCTTAAGACCACACTGCCCTCTCTCTTATGAGTCAGCCTTCTGTGAGGTGGAGGTTTTAGTGTAATACTTACTGGCATGATGTTCCAATCCAAAATGTTGGATATTTTAGAACATTAGCTTATTGGACCAAAAATTACTCTTTAAATAGGTTTTCCCAGGAGACAAAATGGAAATGGTTGTCATAAACATATTCCAGCATTGGAGGAAACACAAACAGCAAAATAAACTATGGCTCCTAACGCGAGGGAATGCTTCCTCCAACCTGTCTCCACCGAACTACACCTCAAATAAAGCTAATGAGTAAATATCTGATACCTACCATCTTAAAAAGCTAATTCCTTCCAGGCCCAGTGCCTCTACGTTGGGTAGAAAGTAGGGCCTTCCATAGTTTGGAACCTACAAATGGTGTCTTGTGTGGGCCTGAGGAGATGGTCGATCAGTTACTGCCCGGCACCACAGCCAGTTTAATTTATCTGCACCCCAATCATCCAGAGATGCAGTTTTTAAAATTTTTAAATATTTTTATTCAGATATCTTCATGTACCACCCAAAGTATACAATCAATATCATCACATAGTTCAGAAAAAGAAATAAAAAGAAAAAACTTCTATCTTTTATATATTATATATAATCTTATATACCCTTTACCCTTCCCTTTCATTGACAACTAGTATTGTAATGTACCCAGTGTTTTACCCTTTATCCTCCCTGTGAGGGTTTGAATCTGTGGTGTAGCTCAGAAAAGCCATGTTCTTTAATCCTCATTCAATATTGCTGGGTGGCAGCTTTTTTGATTATCCATGGGGGTGTGACCTACCCAATTGTGGGTGGTAACTTTTGATTATATGTTCTCCATGAAGGTGTATCTCCACCCATTCAAGGTGGGGTTGCTTACTGAAGCTCTTTAAGAGGGAACCATTTTGGAGAAAGCTTTAGAGCTGTGAGAGCCATGAGAGCCCACACAGCCAGAGACCATTGGAAATGAAGAAGGAAGATGCCCCCGGGGGAGCTTCATGAAACAAGAAGCTTGGAGAGAAAACTAGCAGACTTCGCCATGTGCCCTGCCAGCTGAGAGAAACCCAGAACTTCATCAGCCTTTTCTTGAGTGAAGGTAACCTCTTATTGGTGCCTTAATTTGGACATTTTCATAGCCTTGCCTTAATTTAGACATTTTCACTGCCTTAGAACTGTAAACTTGCAACCTAATAAATTCTCCTTTTGAAAAACCATTCTGTTTCTGGTATATTGCATCCTGGCAGCTTGCACTCTAGAACACCTGCCTACTATTTATTTATTTTTTGTCCTTATTTTTTAAATTTATCTGTCCATACCCTGGATAAAGGGTTTTCACAATCACACGGTCACACTGTAAATGCTATATAGTTAAAAAATCTTCTTCAAGAATCAAGGTTACTGGAATACAGTTCAACAGTTCAGGTATTTCCCTCCAGTCACTCCAATACACCATAAACTAAAAAGGGATATCTATATAATCCATAAGAATAACCTTCAGGATAACCTCTCGATTTTATTTGGAATTTCTTAGCCACCAAAACTTTGTTTTTTCTCATTTCTCTCTTTCCTGTTTTGGTCAAGAAGGCTTTCTTAATCCCATGATGCTGGGTCCTGGCTCATCCCTGGGAGTCATGTCCCACATTGCCAGGGAGATTTACACCCCTGGGAGTCATGTCCAACATAAGGGGGAGGGCAGTAAGTTCACCTGCTGAGTTAGCTTAGAGAGAAAGGTCACATCTGAACAAGAAAAGAGGTTCTCTGGGGGTGAGTCTTAGGCACAGTCCTAATTGTATTTAGCTTCTCCTTTGCAGAAATAAGTTTCCTAAGGGTATGCCCCAAGATCATTGAATTGGTTGTCCCTACTGCTTGCAAGAATATCAGGAATTCCCCAGATAGGGAAGTCTAATATTTCCTTCTTTCTCCCTGGTCCCTTTGCAAATACTTTCTTATTCTCTACCCAAATTATTCTGGGATGTATTTGGGCATCACACTAACCTGTACAAACCAAAAAGATCTCACTTCCTATTTAAGTTTCCATGTAATTATGGTGTTTGAATAAACTGACCATACAAGTTAAATTAGATAATGTGCTAACAAAAATATAAACTTTGCACCACGTAAACATCCCTGCCTTTGGTCTCACATAGAAGTTGAAGTTTTAATTATCCTATATTCTGATATACCTTAGTCCTACTTAGATCAGCTTCATTCATATCTCAAGTCAAAGTCTGATCACTTTTTCAACTTTTTAAACAGTTGCTGAATGGAGTAGTGCTGACTTTCACAGCATCAGCACTCTAACTCTGAGTCTCAGATGTCACACAAATATCCAAAATTCCAAGGAATGACCAGGGTTATACACAAACAAATAGCTCAGAGACTCAGAATTTAGAAATAACAGTTACAGCTCTGGAATAGATGTGACTCCTGTAAGAGCTTACAATCTAGGAACGTTTACAATAGACCCCAACCTGAAAATCCATGCTGTCAACTCTGGTTCTCAGAGTTTGTTTATTATAGTCAGCCCACATGAGTGAGGCATGATATTTGTCTTTTTGTTTCTGACATTTTATTCAACATACTGTCCTCAAGGTTCATTCACCAAGTTGCATGCTTCACAACTTCATTCCTTCTTGCAGCTGCTCAGTAGTCCATTATACATATATACCACAGTTTTCAGTTCCCATTCCTCAGTTGTTGTACCCTTAGGCCACCTCCGTCTATTGCAAATCACTAATCCTGCCACCATAACACCAGTGTGCAAATGTCCATTCATGTCCCCCACTCTTAGTTCCTCCAAGTATATACTGAGCAATGGGGTTGCAGGATCATATGGCAACCCCACCCCTAGCCTCCTATGGAACCACCACACTACCTTCCAGAGGGACTACCCCACTCTACTTCCCAACTAACAATGAATTGGTCCATCTCCTTTGCTACATTTTCTCTAGCACTTGTACAGAGATGCAGTTTGGCAGAGCAAACTATCATTTCTGTGGATTATCAAAACTCCTTCTTACTGAAAGTCCTAAGGCACATTTTCAAATGATTCAGATGTGTTTATTTATCCATCACTGATTGTCTATATGTTTATTTGTGATTATTGAGATATAATCCACATAACATAAAATTTGTCCCATACAATTCAGTGGTTTTTAGTATATTTAGAGTTCTTCAACTGCTATCAAATTTCAGAACATTTCCATCACTTCCGAAAGAAACCTCACATTCATTATTGCTTAGTGTGCATTCCCCTCTCCTCTTAGTCCCTGACAGCCACTAATCTATTTTCTGTGTCTATGGATTTGCCTCCTTTGGACGTTTCATATAAATGGAATCATATTACATGTGGCCTTTTGTGTTTGACTTCTTTCACATAGCATAATGTTTTCAAGGTTCACCCATGTCATAACATTTATCAGTAATTCCTTTTAATAGCCAAATGATATTCCAATGTATGGATATACTACATTTTAGTTATTTATTCTTTTCTTTTCTTTCTTTTTTTTTTGTATGCTGTGCCAAGGGGGTTACATTTCATTCTTTTTTTCCTGTGAATATCCCATTTTTGCTACCTTTTGTTGATTTTTTTTTTTTTGGAGTGCACAGGCTGGGAATTGAATCTATGTCTCCTGCATGGCAGATGAGAATTCTACCACTGAAACTACCCATGTACCCCTAGTTATCTATTCTTATGATGGACAATAGGGTTGCTTCTACTTTGGACGTTTGAATAGGGCCACTAGGCACATTTGTGTATATATTTTTCGGTAAACATGTTTTCACTTCTCTTGGGTAGACAGAGGAATTCTAGGAATGGAATTGCTGGTTATATGGTAATTCTATGTTTTTTTGTGGAGCCGCCAAATCATTTTCCAAAATGACTGTACTGTTTTGCATTCTCACCAGCAATGTATGAGAGCTCTGATTCTCCAAATCCCAATTAATGCTTATTGTCCATCTTTTTTTGTTGTATCCATCTTAGTGGGTGTGAAGTGGTTTCTCATTGTGATTTTGACTTGCATTTGCATAATGGATAATGATGTTGAGCATCTTTTCACATCCTTGTTGGCTATTTGTACAGTTTCTTTAAAGAAATGTCTGTTCAGGTCCTTTGCCCATTTTTGAATTGTTGCTTTTTATTATTGATATCTTTTATTTCTGACACTCCATTCAACATTCGGTCCTCTTTACACATTAAACGATATCTATACATTACAAGCCCATTGACACAGTTTATAGTTATTGCTCTATTTTCTTCTAAATCAGCTAGGAGAAGAAAAGAGTTACAAACCAAACATTTTTATACAGTCTTTTATATTTAACTTTGTATTTACTTTTACCAGTGGTCTTTATTTCTTGGTGTGGATTCGAGATTTGGTCTTTATTTCTTCGTGTGGATTCGAGATTCTGTTTAACAACCCTTTATTTCAGCCTGAGGGACTCTATTATTTCTTGTTGGAGAGGCCTAATAGTGAATGATTTTTCTCAGTTTATGTGGGAATATCTTAATTTCCCTTCATCATTTATGAAGGATAATTTTGCTGGATATAAAGTTATCAGTTGACTGTTTTTTTTATCAATCTTTTGAATATGTCTTCTTAGTGTCTTACAGCCTCCATAGTTTCTGACGAGTAGCCAGATGTTAACATTATTGAGGCTATAACTGAGAAATTAGGATTTAAGGGATGACTATGGTTGCTAAATCGTTATTTAGATGTTCCTTTTTTGCTCACTGGTGCGTTAGGGTAGACAGAGGTAAATACCTGAAAACTTTGAATTGTAATCCAGCTGCGTTGATCTCTGATAATGATTATAAAGCATTTATCTTGTGCCTCTGTGATTTGTAAAATCCTTGTGAGCAACCTTCTCTTTGTACCCATTTATCTAGTTTTTCTTGTGACCAATGAAGACAGCCCCTAATGTTTATAAATGAAGGGTCTTGGGACAGCCTAGAACTAACCCACCCCAAGTTCAAAGTTATCTCGATAACCAAAACTGAATCTAACCAAAATGGGCTCACCTGACATATGTAGTAGCTTAGACTTTAACCTATACATCACCTATAACTCAGTATAATACTAAAAAATTCACACCCATTGTCACATTAAGGCTGCCATTTTCTTACATATGTTCTGTGACTTAGCATGTAGTCAATCTGTGTATGCTCAATAATTAAATCACCTCTAATTACATCATCTGAAGTCATCATGCCTATTATGCCTATTCCAGAATCTGCCGCCCCCCCCCCCTTTTTTTTTGCCTGGGCAGGCTCTGGGAATCGAACCCAGGTCTCCAGCATGGGGCTTGCACAACTTTTAATACTACAAAAATATCAGAATTACTGCAGTTCAGGGAGATAGATTTTTGGGTCAATATGCCATTTAATCTGCTTTGCACCTAGTAATAAACTCTTTCTCTCTTTGAAACCCTGGTGTCTCAGGAATTGGTCATTTGAGCGCATCAAGCAAAATAATCCACCGCCTTTTTCTGGTAACAAGGCACTCTTGTACATGATGAGTCACATTTCTCTTGATGCTTTCAATATTCTTTCTTTGTCTTTGTCTTTCAACTGTTTGACTAATTTGCACGAAGGATATAAAATGTTGGAAGTAATTCAAACTTAGAAAGCAGTGTGCGTGTCTTAATTTGCCAGGGGTGCTATGACAAATGCCAGAAACTGGTTGGCTAAAACAACAAGAATTTATTATTTCACAGTCTTGGAGCTAAAAATCCAAAATCAAGGTATGGCCAGGCCATGCTCTCCCTGAGTCTGCAACATTCTGGTGCTGGCTTGCCAGCAATCCTCGGGGTTCCTTGGCTTGTAGGTGCATCCACGCCTCTATCACATGATTGATGATCTCTCTCCCCTCTGGCTTCTACCTCTCCTGCACAGTTATGTGTGTCTCTGTCCAGGTTTTCTCTCCTTATAAGGCCTCTAGTCATATGGATTAAAGCCCACCCTGATTTGATTTGGCTTCATCTAAATTGGATCTTAGAAGATTCTATTCAGAAATGAGTTCACACCCACTAAACAACACAGTTGAAATTTCAGTCACCTTAGTATATTAACTGAGAATAAGTGCATAAATTACAAACTTTACTGCTAGCTCTTGAGTTCACAACTACTAAGTAAATACAGACGTGCCTCATGACCAGTGACTCGTCATGGTAGTTCTTTCAAAGTCTGCTGGTGACTGGTCAACGCGCCTCTGTTAATCAGACTTCAGAGTGTGTAATACAGACTGCAAAGTGTGCAGTTGCATTGCTTCCTTGTCTTCCAGTGACAAATCCACATGGCAATGTGGAAAAATGGATAACTGAAAGAGGGAATTGACCCTCTTTGACCAACAACGAAGAGATGGGAGCAAAGAAACAAAAAGTGATAACACTGTAAGTGAAATTGGAATAGAACATAAATGGAGTTGAAGAAATAGGAGTTTGTAGGAATGTTGACACTGCTGCCTTCCTAGAGACTCTAGATAATGTCTCCAGAGGACCTTTCTGAAGGCAAAGTGACTGACATGAATGAGGAAAATGGTTGTGATGAAAAGGATGAAGATGTCCCAGAGGAAGTGATGCTGGGAAAAAAAAAGAACTCTAGCAGATATTTCAGGACATTGAAAGCACAAAGGATATAAAATGTTGGAAATAATCCAAACTTAGAAAGCAGTAAGACAGCCAACGCGCAGAAGACGCTGTCTTCCTGTATAAATTATGCTAGCATAAGACAAGCACACTTTCAATGACTCTTGTTAAGTATTTCTCAGAAAAAGAAAACATCTTAATTCTCTATGTGTATAATGTTTTAAATTAATCGTATTAAATAAATATTAGCTTTAACATTTATTTTTTTTTCCATTTCTTTGTACATCTGTAACCACAGGTAATAGAGTTTTTAATGATTTGCCAAAAATGTTTTTTAAATCATGGAAAAAACCCTTAATTTCGTCCCAATTGATTATGAATTGATTACACAGTTTAAGGTCATGTCTACAGTCCGTGTAAAGCGAGGACTGCAAATATATCTTCGAAAATTCTGCTGGGATCGCTAAATGATGGTTTCAAACTATTAAGTGGTTAACATAAATTTTAAATTAAAAAAATTTTTTTCCGCTCTGGAAGCGTGTTGTGGTTCTTTTGGGGTATCAACGGTTAAAAACGAGCTCCCGCGGGCAGCTTGCAGAAACTGAGGCACGAAGGGGCGCAGGGCCCGGGCGGGCGGTGCGTAGGGTGGAGAGGCCGGGTCTCACCCCGCGGCTCAGGGACCGGCTGCCACGCCAGCCCGGCTCGGCCGCCCGCTCCGAGCCCCCGCCCGCTCGGGTGCGGGGGCTGGCGGGGCGCAGGGGGCGGGGCGGGCGGCGGCGGGAGCGAGAGTGCGGGCCACGCACGGCGGCGGGAGCGGCGGGGCACGCACGGCGGCGGGAGCGGGAGTGTGGGCCACGCACGGCGGCGGCGGCGGCGGCGGCGGGAGCGGGAGCGGCGGGTGCTGTGGCGGCGGCGGATGGCCCAGAGCTGAGTCTATGCGGCGCCTGGAGGGGCTGTGTCTGCGGCGCCGGCGGCGGCGGCGGGGCCCTGCCCGCGAGCGGAGCGGGGACAAGATGAAGTACCAGAAATACCTGACGGTGCTGCAGATGGCCATCGGCGTCACCCCCTCCAACCGCGGCAGCCTCCTGCCGCTCAAGAGGAAGCTGTGGTGAGGGCGCGGCCGGCGCGGCGGGGCGCGGCGCGGGGAGCGCAGCAGCCATTTCGGAGCCCGGGGGGGCCGAGCGCCGGCCGCCTCCCGCCTCCCGCCTCCCGCGCGGGCATCCTCCGCCGCGACCCTTGGCTGTGCCGGGCGACACGTAGCGAGACGCGTGGCCGGGAGGGCAGCGCCGGGCTCCGTGGGGTGCGGGCCTCCCGCCGGCTCTGGGCTCTGGGCTCTGGGCTCTGGGCTCGTTGCTGGCTCAGAATTCCTAGCCAGGCTCTCCGGGGGACTGAAACGTTTAGCATCACTTTAGGCGTTTACTGATATTTCTCAAAATCCACCGGCTGTTGGGTAGAAAGGAAAGGACACCCCAGCTTAAGGGCAGCGATACACTGGGAGATTTTAATTGCATTAGCGAGGGATGTTTTATCTGCATGAGTTTCAGTTCCTCCGACCTGGAAACCATCATCGAGGTAACAGGAAAATAATGCCCTTAAAGAAATATCTCTGCAACGTCTGTAGATCTGGTTTACATGGTTGGGTATCTGTGGGATCGTATATTGTAATTTATTAGCATGTAAGCCGTGTCATATGGAATTCCAGTGGCGTTCTAGGTATTCCATTGACTTGAAACTTAGGTGTATGATTCTATCACAAAAGAAATAATCAGGTAAAAGAAGTTGACTGTAGGGAGAAAAATGGTACCAACCACTGTAATAATCGGTGGTCATTTATTTTATTATTTAGAGTGGTCAAGATTAAATTAGCATCTTAGAAGAGGAAGTGAGGCTGCTCGTAGGCATTTGAGAAAAATAATTTCTTCTGTGTAAGACAACGAATGACCCAAGATGTGTTAAGACATACTGATCAGCCAAGAAACAGATGGGTCAGAAACAAAGAATGACAATAGTGGAGAAATTTGTAGATAAGATAAAAAATATGAGTTGGGAAGCTCAGATTTCAGCTGTGCCACTTGCTGTGTGATTTTAGCAAGTTACTAAACCTTCTGGAGTATATGTTTCTTCCTCTGTAAAATGCGAATCACATTACCGCCCTCACAGGGTTTTTATGTAGATTAACTAAGATAATGAATGCAAAGTACCTCCTATAGGGACTGGCTGAATATTAGATGCTCAGTAAATGTTAGTATCTTCTTCTCTGCGCCCCTCCCCATTTGTTAATAAAAATATTTCTTTTCTGCAAAAGATATTTTAATATGATGCACAGCAAGTGATAATACCCCAAAGAGTAGGCTGGTAAAAGTTGGTAGCAGCTGAATCAAGAAATGTCTATGGAAGAAGATTTTAATAAAAGAAAAATGTCATTTTTATGAAGGAAGAAACAGTAACATTTGAAGATGACTTTTTCGGATTGGTGGTGTAAAGGAGAAAAAAGAGTTTAGCAGCAAGGTCTTAACCCCCACCCTACTTTTCTCCTGAGCACTTATCAATTCCTCATACACTACACTTATTACTTATTTTCCACCAGAATGTAAGTCACATGAGGGTAAGGCTTTTGTCTCTTTATTTCACTGCTAAACTCCTGCAACTAGTACCCAGCACAAAATAGGTTTTCAATAAATAAATGAATTCTTAATAATGCATTCTGGGAAAGAAGGTTAAGGCATTGTGTTTTCTTGATGTTAAATTTAAAAATTAAGATTTGGGAGTAATATTTGAGAAGCTTTTAGTCATGAATATTAGCAATAAATGGTCCTAAAGTTAGGAATCCAAGTCTGTTTGGTTTCAAGGGAGTGCTGCTTCTGAAATGACATTCCCAAATACAGTGTGTGAAGAGAGGACGTAAATAAAATCCAGGTATCTTTTGTACTGTAGAGATTCATGTTTGAGCCAGGCAGTGTTCCAAGGCCAGGAATAAACATCTTACTGAGAGATGGCTTGGAAAATTCAGGGCGTGGGGGTTGTTGACCTTTTCCATAATTTAGAAGAGCATTTCAGAATTTCCACTTAATATTAAATGAATTTGCAAATGTTATTCTAGTTTCTGTGGTGGCAAAGTAGAGAGCGTACTGTACAAAAACTCTGGAGTGGGTGGTACTTTTAGACATAGATGTGTAATCCTTTTTTTAAAAAAGTTTGAGAATATTGTGCTGATTCACTTATCTCATGTTCTCTGGAGTTTTTTCTAGATAATGTTTCATTATGTTGTAGTGTTGCAACAACTGCCTGTGGAGAATCTGAGATGTAAGGTCCTGTGGCTAGAAGATACGGCAGTGTGGGTTCTGATTTTAGAGTGGGGGGTGGGAACCATTAGCAGACCTTGGCAAGTCATATCAGACCTTGGAATGCACCCAGTTTATGCCCATTTGCAAAATGTGAGGGTGTACTGTGATAATTAGTTGTGATATATATGAAGATTAAATGCTTTCTGCCCTGTTTTCTCTCTTTACATTGTTGCAGTCTATATGGAAAGATTGCTACAAAGCTTATTATGTCAGTGTAAGTGAGGGGTAGGGTTGAACTATCCAGTGCTTTGGCCCTCTCTTCCGTCTGGTTTGGGGATTTGTGCCCATCATAACCTTTCCTTTGTACAACATCTTCTTGCCTTTCTGACTAGCTGTGCAAACCCCATAAGGAGGATTGTGTTTGCAGACCAATTTCGGTGGTAACTAAAGCAGACAATTGCCAGACCCATATCAGTGGAGCCTGCAGACACCCTCTTCTCTTCCTTGACCCCTTCTCTGAGAAACATAGGCAGTAGGAGTGTTTGCAGAGTTTGGTTCTAAATGATTATTACTATTTAGGAACCCGGAACTGAGGCCTATTACCTTCATCTGAGGCAGGTGTGAACTTAGGCACCTGATGCCTTCTTTTGGGGACTTCTGGAATTGCCTTGGCTGAAAACCGGTAGCGCTCCAAGAACACCTTTGTGCCATTAAGTGGGTGTGAGGCCCAAATAATAGCTACTCCTGTCCATTTTGTGTGAAATGTAAAAATGTTTTTACTGTATAACTTTATTGTTGTCGAGAGTCTTGATTTTGCACCAAGTCTTTTTAGTAATATTTATAGTGATCTTGGTGGGGGGAAGATGTCTTTTTTTTTTTTTTTTGTCATTCAGGCTTATAAAAGTATTTCTCTTGGTCATTTGATTCAGAAATTATTGAAGGCCATGCAATATTAATCATTCATTCAAGTATCCATCCAATAATCAGAGTTTTGAAGATAATGGGAGTTGCCTGTGGTCGTGCTGATCCTCTGCCAGGCTCTGTGTGTGTGCTTTGCCTGATTCTCTCATTTAACCTTTAAGCATGCCTGTGAGGTAGGTGCTCTATTTTCCTAGTTGATAAATGAGGTCATTGACTTGCCCAGAGTTACAAGAACCAGGTTCTGTGCCAGGTGTTGGGGTTGAAAAGACAATTGAGAGGGCAGTGGAAGTCTAGAAGGGGAGACCAACTGAAAACCTAGGAGCAGATTGACTGGGCAGTGCTTTCTAGAGCTTTATTTCTCCAAGGGGGGTCCAGCCCACTCATGGGTCACAGAGGTCCTCCTGAGAGGCGTGAGTGTCTTGCTTTTCTTAATGAGCAAATTATAGAAAATTACACACATTATCGTTTATAAGTGTAGCTAAGGGTCATTAAATATGAACCTATTAATTGAGTTATTAAGATTTCTAAGTCTAATACTTATAAACAAAAATTAGCATTTTACTAGCATTTACTGAAGGCCCTAATTTAGTATCCTAAAAAGTCAGCTGCCCTTAGCGATGTTGCAAAGTTACTATTCTTGCACGGTTGTTTGGAATTCCCCTCACTTGGGGAGCTATCAGCACTCATCAGTGTTGTGTTGAGCTGGTTGTGGTTGTCAGTTGCTGATATTTTAAAATTACTATCTTGTAGAAGGATTCTTAAATGTTACTTTGGTTTTGTTCTTGTTTAACTGCATCGTTTTTACCATTGTGATTATTTTTGCCCGCTTCTTTGTTGTTACTGAGTTGTTTTCCATTAGAAGTTAGAAAGGAGTAAGGTAGATGAGCTTGGGAGCTGTTTGTCCTAAAGAGGTCATGTCAACAATGGTTGTGACCAAAGCTACCAAGTGAATGAGTGAATACCTAATATTCTCTGGAAGAGTCAGGGTTTAAAGGAAGTTAGGCCTTCAAGACACAGGAAGGTGTGGAAGGCAGGACTGGGAATGTTGGAAGGTTCAGGGTTGCAGTGCTTTGTGTGCATTTTGTGCTGGTGAAATTATAGATTGCTGACAGATTTAAAGGACTTTGCCAATCCGTGTCAAAGGGCCAACAGGGAGTCAAACTGAGGTTTGTAAAGTGCAGATGGGATATGATTGGTAAGTTGTGTTACGTTTACCTCCCCCCTTGATGTCAGCCAGTGTGGGAATAGACACACAGGAACAGTAAATGGTTACAATTTACTGGGTTATTAATAATATCTGGACAGATGCCAGATATCACCCAAATGAGGGCCTCTCTAGGAAGCTTTACTGAAGAGGCAGCTTTGACCTGCCAGTCTGGGAGTGGGTGCCTCCTCCCTCTCTTGGGAAACAAGGGAGTAGAGAGAGTGCAGAAGTTTCCTCCCTAGCTGCTTCCTAAATGTGATCGAAAGGAATTAAGAATTAGGAAAAGAAAAACTTATTTCCCTGCAGTTCAAAGGAAATTATCCAAAATGCTTGTATGTCAGTTCCTGTCCCTCCCTGTCATTGGGGGCCATTCTCATACATATTTGGAATAATTACCAGAGCCAGAGGCATTCAGTTCAGACTCACACCATCAGGACTGGGGGAGAGTAAAGGTACCTTCAGAAAATTCAGGGTACCTGACTATACTTTGGGATTGAAAAAACTCATACTCCAGGCTAGGCAGAACTATCCTAGGTGGGCTTTTGTACCCAAATACTGCTTACTCGAGTTGTGGCTACGCCTTTGCGTTCTTATGAGGTCCAGCGGAAAACTATCCAGACTTACACACATGCCTCCCCAGGACATGTATTAATTCTCAGAGACAGTAATGAAATGAAAGAGAAGCAGCCTTTGAAATTCCCCTGTACCTGCAAGACTACTTCTGCTTACAGCAGAGTTAATATTCTATGTTCTTATTATATCTGGATCAGTATTTGTTCTTTTTTTTTTTTTTTCTTATTAATCTCCATTCAAGACAGGGGGCCATTGCTAGCCATATGACTTTTAGCAGTTCTTCTCTTGGCTTCAAAGCCAAAAAAGGCCTGGTCAAAGTTTTAAAGGCACTGAAATTTCTCTGTAGGAGCCTGCTTAAAGAATGAAATAGGTCTGTATGGGTTATTATGGAAGGAGCTTCTAGCTTGTGATTAAAACTAAACAAAACAAAAAAATGAGGTAGAGGACAACATGAACAATTCGGACACTTCATTAAAAATTTTTGAAAGAACATAAACACATACACATAGCTAGTAATGAACATTCCTCTGGGAGGTCATACAAAGACTGTTACTGAAGGTTGTCCTTAGGAGAAGGGATGGGGGTTTGGGTGATGAAGGAAGAGGGAGGCTTGTACTTTTCATTTTTATATCTTTCTGAACTCTTTGACTATTCTAAGTATCTGGATAGATTACTTTCATTCTAAACTACAGCCATACCTACACTAGTAATTTTATATTTACTGTCTGAGTAATAAGTAAATCAGATGTATTTTGCTAAAAGTCCATTCTGTGTCTTTTTTAAACAAAAGGAGGCCTGTTTTATCCTTTCACAGACAATAGCATTCTAAATATGAAAAATTAACTAGGTCATGAAAGTTGATACAATATACGAATGTGGAATGTGTGACAAATAGGAGATGAGATAATAAAATATGGAAACTGGTTTTCAAAACCACACTTCAAATCAGTCTTGTCACTTTATCGTCTCTATCACCCCAAAGTCAGGTATCCGCTGGGCAGGGTCCTCCTAGGATCCCAGGGCACTTCCCTCTAGCAAGTTTGTTCTGAGGCTGCTCCTGTATTGGTACAGAAATGAGAGAATGTGTCAGGGCTGTGAGTGTGCATGTTTATATGCATGAACATGTATCCTAATGTGCGCTGTATATAGGACTTAGATTAATTAATATTTCCTTTTATTCAGTGTTCTCTGCGTGCCAGAATCATGCTGAATTAAGTATTGTTGTGTTTAAATTTTTAAAAATTGTTTTCATGCTAATCAAAGGCCTGCCTCATGGTACCTGCGGCTATACGTGGCGATAGCTGTCTTGCACTGGTTGTGCAGGATGTGGGCTGAGCAAGTGCTGGATGTATAACTGCCCCAGAGAGGCAGATGCCCTGGGGTTACCTGGGAAACTTCAGCCTAGTCTTCATGCTTCGTTGATTTTACAGAGTCGACTTTTTCTTGATGTTTAACATGTTTGACCACCATCAAAAGATTTCTGAATTATCAAGCTGCTATGAAATATTTAGAAAGGGTATCTGGATGTATCTCCCATTGCTGTTAGCTTTTGGTTGGAAAAGGAGTGTGACATTTCTGAGCTCTCCTCCAATAAATGCTTACCTCATACTTGAGAAATGTGTTCGCCTAAGCCTGTCTTTAAAAAAAAAAAAATTTCCCCTTCTTTCAGGGTAACGCCATCCTCTGAAAATCCTAATGGTGCTACTTCTAGTGTCAGCCAAGGAAAACCTTCTTTAAGACGAATAAAAGGGAGATTACACAGAAGCAAAAGCCTCGATAGCATCGATTTTTGTGAACTTACTGTAAGTAGACTGTTCAATACTTTTCTCAGTTTTCAAAGAAGGTGAACATTATTTTCTTAAAAATGTACAAGTGTGTGTATGTGTGTGTTAAGCGTTTTTAGTAGAAACTAGTTTATCTAACAGGTTACCAGCCAATATGCTTTCCTAGCTACTATGCATTTAATACATTTATAATCAATAGTTCTTAATGAAGATTCTGGTTCAAAGATCAAGATAAATAAATGCCTTCTGAATTAGACCAGAACAACTGAATTAAGTTCAGTAGAGTATTAATAAAAATGTGTTTTGAAAATCCTAGATCTATATGTTAAAGTAGAGCCGTAAATATCTGATTAGCCTCAAACATCCAACTCCCTGACAGAGTTACTTTAATAATAATGAGACATATCTCAATTCAGTTAACGATGTTGCTTTCCTTCTAATTTAAGTGAATATCATTAGCGGCCATATTTTTCCCCCACACCAAGTGATGGGTTTTCATATGCATTTATGTTAAACTCATGCATGTTTTTGGGTGAACACTGATATTTTCAGGCCCCACAGTTCTTTCCTTTTAATTGTATTTTCTTAGTCTAAAGTAGTATAGTCTAGTATTGCTGTAAGAAATACTAGAACTTTCCTTGCTATAAGAACCTTTTATTCAAATTTATGTTCAATGGCAAATAATGGATTTCAGAGCACTCAGTAAATCAGGTATGTACATTTTTCATCTTTGAACTCTGAAAACTCCTGAATTATAAAGGTACCTAAAATCATCGGTTGTTTTAAAAAATAGTATCAAAGTATGAAACTCAAATCTATCCTCGTTGAGGATATGACTTCTGTATCTTTTCCCTATAATTAATGAAAAAAAGTTCAGTAAATGAATGTACTTTATTTTTCCTCAGTTATTTTATTTGAAAATAAAATTGAACCCATTTTATGACTCAAGATTAATAAGGTGAAATGTGACCCATCAGGAGACATTTAACCAGTGCCTGAAAATAGAGTAAAAAGAAAATAAATTCTTGCTCAGCAGACCTAACTATTAAAGTGACTGAAGAAAATATACGTATTTTTGAATTACTTGTTGGAATATAATAAAGGAAATTGAAATTTTAGCAAGTTCTTTTGTGTGATGTTAAACATTGTCAATAATGAAGCATAATCAGATCATTAATCTGGAGTGTCATAAAATAGGTTCACTGGTTTAAACACAATAGTTCTGGTTGAGGAAAAAGTTAAAATTTCACTGGAATATGAAAGAAAAAAAACTTTACTTCATGTAATGTTTCCTTTAGTGTCGTAGAAATGGAAATGGGTTATTTCAGCTGTGAGGAAAAGTTGACATATGGAGTTAACATTTTATTGTATGAATATATTGAAAAATTATTGATAGTTTATTTTCTGCCTCGTTCTGTGAAAGAACTTGTCTGTGGGCAAAATTAGTGCATAGTCCAAGTAGGAAAAAAATAATACTACCCAGAGATAATTAACTTGCAGAGTTAATTTCCTTTTGATGATCTTTCCTACTTAACTTTGACTCAAAAGTGAAATGTCTTAGTTTCCGTGTAGAGCAGGTATTTCGACACTGGGATTTAAGGAGAGGTAAAGTTGAGGTATATGTAAAAGGTTTGTTCAAGGGAGTAGCCATGTGTTCTGGGCTAATGCTTTACTCAGCTTCATGGACTGTGTTACTGTTTTGTTAGTTTGCTACTTTTTGAAGACTGCATTGAAAGAATATGGGCTTTTGTGTACTGACAGTTCATCTGTCTTTCAGTGATGGGAATATGTTCATGAAATGTAATTACTGTGATCCATTAGAGTTTTTACAATTTGAGTTCATTTTCTTTCTCACCCGGGTCTTCATAGTCTTTGTGGTATGCCAGCAGTTTGTATTTTTGAACATTGTTAGATTGTTGATAGTTTTTTAGAATGATTGTATGTCATTTTTATAAAATCAGTGAACTGATTTTCCAAAAAATAAAAATAAGAAGAGTGTAACAGCTTGGGTACTCCTTTCTACCAGCTTATGGTAGAAATAATATAATTATTCTATATTATAGAATGGCAGGTAATTATAGAATTAGAGAATGGCAGGTAATAATATAATATCTAAAATAAGGAGGGGCTTGTAGCATCTTTGACATGGGAATAAAAAAGGATTTTTCCTCCACTTTTATCCTCTATATTCTGTCTTGTTTTTTAAGAAAAGAGAATGCTAAACTTTTGAAAAAGATATGGATAAGAAAAGGCTTTGATGGGATGTGAGAGGTATTCAGAATTGGTTCTCTGTCATTTGACTTGGCTGGAGGACAGAAGGCCAGAGTTGACTTTTTTTTATATAGAGTTGACTTATAATATAATCAAACAATATTCACAAAAGTCTAGAAAAATGATACTTGGTAAAGAGTGTGTAATAACTTTCAATCATATGAGAATATGATTGTCCCTTTAGAAAATAGTTTAACCACCATAGATTTCTCTTCATAAATATTCTTCTATTTCAAAAAAGACTGAAAATTTTTTCATATTACACACTTTTAAAACTCTATAAAAATTTTTCTGAAATTTGTGGTTTCATTTAATTGCTGAAGTAAATAGAAAACCTTAAAATAGAAAATTTAGGCTTAGTTCAAAATCTTCTCCCATATGTATATATCAAATTTGCATGGTCAGTAGAATTACATAGTTTTTATTTTTACATCCTCTTTTTAACTATTCCAAATTTGTCTTAGTAAATTGCAATTTTTATTGCCTCTGAAAAAAACATAGCAAGTTGAGCAAGAGGTCTCTTTGCTGAGTTTCTGGGCCCTGGGTTCTGGCTGAGAAGCCTTAGGTCGCAGCTGAGACTGTTGGCACTGGCCCCTACGTGCATTTGGATTCATGTCACATTTCACTCCTGAGGAGAGGTGATTGTTTCAGCTTTCTCTGTGGGGATTAAATGGGATGGGCATTCTAGTGCATTTGTGAGTCCTATAACATAATTGATTAGCATCCTAGCTTCCTGAGAGGCCTGGAATCAATCCTGTTTCCCTGGTTCCTTAAGACAGTGTCCCAGAGATTCTTGGTAATGTTTTCTTAGGCAATGCCTAGACTGGGTGAATCTGCTCTGAATATGTGTTTTGTCCAGAAAATCTGAAAATATGAGCCTTTCTTCAAACTTTTAATTTATTTTTCCCTTCTGGTGATAAGAGTGATATATTGGTAATCAATATGAAGAAGGAAAAAGTGACATTTTTTCTTTATATCAAGATTATGATGTTGAAGTTCTCAGCTATTCCATTTCACCCTGGTATCAGTGTTTGTTTGGAGCTATCAAGTGTCATTTTCACTTCTGCCCCTTCCTCCCTCTCAGATTCTAAGTGTGTAGTCAAAGAATTTCAAGTGATAATTAAAAAACTCAGCAGCTTGCCTGAAAATTTACAGCTTCTCTTGATTACACTTCCTCCCTAAATAGGGGAATGGAGCCAGTTGGGCAAGGTTCGTACAATTAGGGGAAGCTATTCTAGAAGATAAATGTAAGAAATGTATTTACTGCTTTATGGGTGTATACCTAGGTTGCTAGTTGTTTTACTCTACCAAAGCTGCCAGAATGCAACACACCAGAGGTGGATCACCTTTTAATAAATGGGGATTTATTTAGTTGAAATTGTGTAGTTCTTCAGAGGAAAGGCAGCTGACGTTCATCTGAGATTCTCTGTTACACGGGAAGGCACACAGCGATGTCTGCTGGCCTTCTCTCCTGGCTTCTGGGTTCCAAAGGCTTTTACCAGGGGCAATTCCTTTCTGCATCTCCAAAAGTTTGGGCTGAGCTGAGGGAGTGCTGAGATGAGGTATGCTGAGCTGCTTGGGCTGTGCTGCTTTGAACCTTCTTCTGACCTCTCTCTTTTAAGCCTACAGCTAATTAAATTAAACATCACTCAGTGCTGAAGGCTCTCTCCTTAGCTGGTTGCAGAGGTAATCAGCCATGGATGAGTTTCACATGATTCAAGTCCACAGCAACAGAACAAGGCACCATCACCTGGCCAAGCTGACACCTGAACCTAACTACCACACTAGTTATCTTTTCCTGCCAACAGAAAAATGCTGTAAAAAGTTTTACATCCAATAAATAGAAACAAAGATCAGCTAACAGTTTATAGTGATGTTCCCTTAGCCTTGGATGAAAGGAGTCAATCATCACTGAGACCCATTAGGCAAAAATGATAGGTGTTCCTAAAACCTTTAGAAGAATTTTTATTAGGAGAGGAAAGATACTTGATAATGAGTTTATCTGGAATGTCACATTTTGAGCACATTTTTGGGCTAATAAGTCACATTTCACTGCTACCTGAATAATAATAGCTCTGTTTTTTTAATGATCAGCAGTTTTCAACATTTGGGAAGATTCTTCTCTCTCCTGATAAAGAATAATATCATCTCAATGCAGGCTTGCAGAAAACATATGTAAACCTAGGAAGATATTAATGATAAAAAATGTCTCCTTCTCCCTCTATCCATCAGGACACTTCCTATTATGAGATTTGTAGACTGCTGAGAGGTCCCGTAGGTCTGTTTTTAAACTAAATTTCCCTTTGACCATACATGATTTGCATTCTCCTTGACCTGTCTGGGGTACCTGGCTGGTGATTAGGGAGTTGGGCATTGAAAGGCAGAGGCACACTTCCTCCCTAAAATAGGGGAATGGATCTAGTTGAGCACCAACTTATTCTGCTTCCCAGTCTGTGGAGGGACACTGAGCACCAGTTTGTTCTGCTTCCCAGTCTGTGGAGCGGGAAGCTAACTTTCCTAACCCTTATTCCCACTGTGATCCCCACCCCTCACCTTAGCAGTAGAAGATGCTGGAGGAAGTGAGGATCAGCCTGTTTAGTCCCTTCTTACTCTGCTGCTCCTCTCACCCTGAGCTAATCACAAAGCCCTCTCTCCATTCGCTTTTTTTTTTTTTTTGCCATGGGCAGGCTCCTGGAATCGAACCCGGGTCTTCAGCTTGGCAGATAGTGATTCTTGCCACTGAGTCACCATTGCATCGCCATAACCCTTCTGTCTCAGTGCGGGTGCCCAGCCTCAAGGCCCCTGGAAGATCTCCTCACTGTGCCCTGGATTCTTAGTGCATGTCTCATTCCCTGATTGTGTCACTTACTTCATATCCTCAAGGGCAGGGAGCAGGTCTTTTGTATTCCCCCCAAATACTGAAAATGGCAGATTTTATCTTTGGTAAATGTTTGTTGGTTGATTGTGGCTTTACTCGTTGTTCAGTTGACTGTGGCAGTTGAGTAGAGAAAAGTTTAGATACTATTAAATGGTAAAATTGTGGTGATTGGGAAACAAGAAGACATGTAAAATAATGTAACTCATCTACCATATAATTGGATATAGTAACATGCTTTATCTAGTTGACTTCTCTCATGGGGAATGTTCCTGAACACTAAGAAATAAGGGGGAAAATGTTTTGACTAGCCAAAATAGATGAGGTATGGGGGTGGGGGGTGGAGGTGATGGTGGTGGTGGTACTGGAGGAGGTGGAAGTGATGTTGGTGTTGGCAGTGATAGAGTAAGTAGAAGGTTGTGGTACTAGAGAAAGTGGTGGTGGTAGAGATGGAGGTTATGATGGTGGAGGTGGTAGAGGTGGTGTTGGTAGAAGTGGTAGTGGTAGAGATAAGTGGAAGCAGTGGTGCTAGAGACAGTGGAAGCCATAGAGGTGGTGGAGGTGTTGGGAGGTTATAGTTGTGAAGAATATGGTGATGGTGGTAGGGAGGCAGAGGAGACAATGCTGGTATTAAAGGTGGAGGTATTGGAGGATGTGGTAGCCATATACTTGGTAGAGGAGGTAGAGATGCCAGTGATGGTAGAGGTGGATGTGGTGGTAGTGGTGGTGATGTTGGAGGAGGTGGAGGTGTTGAAGGTAGATGTGATAAAGGAGATGGAGGTGGAAGTGGTGGAGGTGATAGGGCTGGTAGAGGAGGTGGAGGTGGTGGTAATGGTGGAGGTGTTAGAGGAGGTGGAGATGATGGTATAGGCAGTGCTGGTGGAGTACTGAAGCTGGAGGGATTGGAGGTAGAGTGGTGGGGATAGTGGAGGTGTAAGCAAAGGTGGAGGTGATAGTGGAAGCAGCGGTGATGGTGAAGTGGTGGTAGCAGTGTACTGATTACATTAGCTTCTGTTCTTATAATAGTTGGCCAGGTCTTTTACATTTTATAGCAGTTAGAATGTTCCTGATTGCAAGTAAGCAAACACTGAATCTAAGCTAAACAGAAAGGAAATTTATTAGCTCACATACCTGAAGCCCTGAGTCAGGGTGAGGTTCACGTCCAGACCCATTTTCCTGTGGAACTAAGGATCTCCTTTCTTTTCTGTAAAGGCTTCATCTGTCGCCTTGTCCAGTAGCAGTCTGGGCCTCACATTCATATGACAAAATCAAGAAGGTGAGGTGTCTCTTTCTATAGCTCTGTCTTTCAAGCGTACAAAACATTCCCAGGGGTCCTCAAAGACCTTTCCATTTGTTCCTGAGTTCCTGTACCAGTGTCTGGCCAGGTGAATGCTGGGCACCAATCTGCTTAAGCTACTTTTTTTGACCAAGAAGAAAAGGCCAAAAATCCCAAAATAACAGATATAAGAGTGTCAAAGTTATGGTTAAATGATAACTGTTTGAAATGCCTTCAGCTCACCGAATTAGCATCACTTAAAGTAAATTAAATAGAAAGGAATGTGGAGAGAGGCTGTCAAGGGTTCTTGGAGACCCAGGCTTTCCAGGTTGCCCTCTATTTATAAGCCTCTGTTCTCAGTCTTCATGCTCCTTTGGTCTCAAGATGGCTTTGGTCTCAAGATTCCTTTGGTCTCAAGATGGCTGTCTTGTCTCTGTCCTCGCCTCTTGTATTCCAGGCAAGAAGATGTAGGCAGGGTAAAGAAGACGTTCTCCTTGTAAAGCTTTGCCTTTTTATTTCAGAAGGAATGTCTTCCCCAGGGACATTTTCCTGCATCTCATTGCCGAGAACTGTGCCACATTGCCACTCGTGTTCTAGGGAGGATGTAAATTGGGAGCTTTGGTAGCACAGAGCTTCTAAGGATAAAAATGGGATTCTGCTGCTAAGGAAGAAAAATGGATACTTTGTAGGTGGCTCGCAGGGTCTCTTTCACCTACATATCCCAGTAGGTTTAAACTCACCACTGGATATAGCAGAATTTAATGCTGCAATAAAAACCGTATCATAAATAGAGTAAATTTGAATTGATGTGAGGGCATTTCATGGAAGATATATGTTTCTTAGGCCTTTATAGATAATTCAAAATTCATATAATTGTGATATTAATTTTTCTGTTGGACTCACCAAATATGGAGGCTTATTTCTGTTCCTAGTTAATGTGGTCTGCTATGGGCCAGTAGAACATACACAGCTCATAGCTCACTCACCCTGACAGTTTGAAATTATTCAATTCTTGATGCTTGTTCTTAATGTGGGACATTTGTATAGCTTCTGATTTGAGCACAAAGTAAGACTTATTAATATTTATATTGCATGATTTAAATTTGCATAACTAAAATTTACATAAAATATGACCAAATTGTGTTCATTTTATGAAGGCAGGAAAGTGTACAATACATTTTTGGAAAAAAATGTAGCCAGATGGTTAAAATAGAAAAACATTTTAGTGCCGAAAGTGATATTTTCAGTTAACTGTATGAAAACTTGTCTGTCTAGAACAAATTGTTGCCCAAGTTTTCCTCTAATTCCAGAGAGCCTTAATTTACTGTACTGCACTACAAGATCTCTTATGTTACAATTTATGTGTATTTATTGCCTCCCCAATTTCAAAGTCAGATTATGTGTCATAAAACTAGATAGCTTCATAATACAATGTAATGTTATGGGCTTAGTAGAGCTCAGTGTAAATATTTGTTGAATAAATGAAGAGATGTGATTAAGTGAAAAAATGGCCTTTCCTTCAGCTAGGCTGTGAGGAAAACGCTGAACATTGAAAGCACAACTTGCAAAATGTACCCTGATTCACAAAACAGATGAACTGTGTCAGACTAAGCCATGCTATTTGTCAAAGACCACGTTCACACTCATATAACACCTGTTCATTCAGAGCCACTGTTCAAGTGAGGCCAGAGACAAAGTAGTTTCCTAGTAACCCCTCAAATACACGTGTGCTCTGTAGATGAAGGTAAAGATGACTGGTCCGGCAACTTCCTCATTTACAAATTCTGACCAGTCTTTGACAAAATTGTTTATGTGTTTTGCCTTCGAGACCATGTAAATAACCTCTCCTTTCAGTTGTCCTCCTCTCCCTGCCACCATCGAGATGCTCCGTGTTTCCCCTTGGAAAGCTTTCTTTTTCGCTGCGGTAAGTTAATAGACCTAACTTTGTTGGACTACAGGTGTATTCCTGGTGGTCTTTGGCTGGCAGACTTTATCAGATGTGAGTGAAGGAGAATAAAAAGATATTAGAACGAACAATAGGAAGAATTTTTTTAGAAATTAAAAAAAATATTTTAAACCTTAAAGAAAAGTTGGAAGAACAATACAAAGAATTCCCATAATCCCCTCTCCCAGATTCTCAAGCTGCTAATGTTTCACAGCATTTGCTTCATTGTCCTCTCTCTGCACACAGGTGTGTGTTTATGGGTAACCCATTATCTTTAATCTTTTAATGAACAATTTGAGAGCAAGCTGCAGACATGACCCCCCAACCCAGCATCCCTAAACATTCCAGTGTTTAATTCCCCCAAAACAGTGCAATCTCCATATAACCACCACCTTACTCAGAAAACAAGTCAGGAAACCAGCACTGATGTGATTACACTGTCCAGTCCACAGATCCCATTCAGATGTTATCTAGTGTCCCAACAGTATCTCTTTCTCCTTTCTGGTGCAGGATTCCATCCTAGGAAAACACACTGCCTTTACGTGCCGTGTCTTTTCAAGTCTCCCTGTGTGGCACAGTTCCTCAGTCTTTTCCTGTCTTTCATGTCCTGGATAGCCTTAAAGAATCCAGCCTGGGTCTGTCCAGTGTTTGCTTATGACCAGATTCAGGTCAAGCATTCTTGGCAGGAATGCCACTAGGAGGATGCTCTGTTCCCTCACGGTGGCACTGCAGGGACAGCCATCTTGCCACTGGTACTGTTAACCGATAGCCTGGTCGTGTTGGCATCCTTTAGATTTCTTCACATTAAATTCATTGTTTCTCCTAGCCTTCCATCGATAACCTGCTTCTCATGAAACTTCTACCTGTAGCCTTAGTCTCCATTGATGACTTTTGCCTAGATCAGCCACCTCTATCATGATTGCCAAATGGTGATGTTCTATTCTTATCATTCCTTCTTTGTTTACTAGTTTGCATTGTACTGTAAAGAAAAGCTTTCTCTTCTTCACAAATATTTTCAGTCATTTATTTATATTGGTATGGATTCATGGATTCCTGTTTCAGTAAATAGATTACAAATCATTAACTGTCATGATTTATTTTGATATTCAAATTTTCCGAGAGTTAGCTAATGGGAGCCCCTTTTGAGCTGCCTCCTGTGCCTCTTTGACATGTCCCTGCATCCTTTAAAAGCTTCCTTGCTTTCTCGCAGAAGATGTTCCAGTCCCACTTTTCACTTTTGTTCCCAGTCCTGGAATAAGCCATTTCTTTAAGGCACACCTCTGATTTCTTTTAGTGGAAGATCGTATTTAGAAACCAAGATTTAGGTGCTTGTTGTGCTCATTGCTTGGGGTTCCAATGCTTCTAGGTATTCTCAGTAGGCAGAGAACTTAAAATGAATACAATGAGCATATGAACATATATGCATAATCATCTGTAACTATTTCTCTGTCAGTCTCTGTATATACATTTAATACCCTAGACTTCTCACTGACCCTCCAATTTCAGTTCCTCACCTCCAGTTCTTTCTAGCTTCCTTCCCTTTCTGTGTTCTAGTTGTAGAAAGCTGTTTCTTACCATTTCTGTATACTTGTTTTTTGCTCAGTCAATTACTTATTTGCTGGGGATAACAAAACTCCCAGCCACGCTGACGGGTCTCCCCTCCCACCATGTTTGCATGCCATCCCTGCCAGTGCCCTGTGTCCTTGTCACCAGTGTGCCTCCTTGTGGCTTAGGAAAATATTTAACAAGTGAAGTTTTATGTAGCGAGAAAGGAGTAGAGGAAACTCATACGTTTCAAATAGAATGGCTTAGAGTAAGCAAATTTGTAGAGCAGTTTTTATCTTCTACCTAAGTACATGTTGAAATTTCACTATAAAAAGAATATCAGTTGATGATACTTAGAAAATATGTGGAAGTTCTTAACTTTTTCCAAACTCTCATGGTTAACATTATTCCTACTTATACACATATATATGTTGCACACATTGTCTAATTATGCACAAGACATTGTTTGAGTCTAGACCTTTTGGTCCTGAGGGCATTTTGACCTTGTCCTTTATTTTTTGATCATGTACTTGGAACACCAAAAGTGAATTATTATTCCAGGACTGGGAACAAAAGTAAAAAGTGAGACTGGAACATCTTGTGCCAGAAAGCAAAGAAGTGTTTAAAGGATGCAGGGACATGTCAGAGAGGCACAGGAGGCAGCTCAAAAGGGGCTCCCATTAGCTAACTCTGGGAAAATTTGAATATCAGAATAAATCATGTTAGTTAACAGTTTGTAATCTATTTACTGAAACAGGAATCCAGAGTCCGTACCAATATAAATAAATGAATGAAAATATTTGTGAAGAAGAGAAAGCTTTTCTTTACAGTACAATGCAAACTAGTAAACATAGAAGAAATTCATAAAGTAAAGTAGGTTAGAATGTGTTCCTTAGTGATCACAAGTATGTGAGAGGATTGGAATTGTATTAAAATAGAGCAACCCTGGATAGTACCTTATAATAGATATTACTGGCAGATATAATCAATACAGGCCAGATTGGTAATGGCTTAAATGGCACATGGTAATATTTGATATAGTTGAAAACCTTACTGAAGAATTAAAATTAAAATTCACATTTGCCTGAAACATTTAATAAATTTGTTTTTAATTCAGCCTGATGAATATAATTTTCATGACAGATTTTAAATTTGTAGATTTTGACCTAGGAAAATCAGAATCAGTTAAAAAAAAACAGTAGTCAGTAGAGAAAATTCACAATGACTGACACTGTAGTTTATAAAAATTTGATGTGGATAAAAAAATTGATTGGTTTCAAATTTATTTAAGAAGGAATTTATTTCACTGAAGATAATTTCAGTAAAAGTTGAAGAAGGTAAAAAATTAGATGTAGATCAGTACACTTAAGAGAAAATTGAACAAGGAATTAAACTGGCTTCATGAAATTAAAATATTTCTCAGTGAAGTTATCAATGTTATAATTCTAATTCAAATATTTTTATTTCTAAACATGAGGTAAAAAAAATCCTTAGACCCTCCCACCTCCCCAAAAAACAAACAGAAAAAGCAGATAAGAATGTTAACTAGGTCAATATTGTGATAGTAAAAATCTGGTACCTATTTTCTAGGATTTACTATTTTTGTATAAAATATATATTTAAAAAAATATTGACATGGTACAAGATTTTAGTATAGTATTCTCCCTTAACTCATGTTTCATAAAGTTCCTCATGAAAAAAATTCCTTGATTTTGCTTGCTCTTCTCTATAGGGCTTAGATTCAGTTCTTGCTGACTGGGCTGGAGCCCAGCAGCTGCCTTCCCCTCCATTTCTCCAGGTACTGCCCTCCCTAAGGCCTCTCTTTTCTTCCCGCATATCAAGGCACCAGCCACACACCCCGGGCAAGACCAACCTCATTTTAGGTTTAGCTGGGATCTACCCCACCCACCCCCATCGCTCACACATACACACACACACACACACACACACACCATCTTGTCTGCCTTTAAAATGGTCCCAGTCTAATAGAAGAGGCAAAAATGTAAACCAGCACATATACTACTACTTATAGTCACAGACACTGTACACAGTGCCTCTGGAGGTAATAGAGCGCTCATTTCTACCTGGTATGAAAAGAACCACCAAGGCCACCACTGAACTGCATCTGAAAGGGAGGAGAAGACCGGGAGGAGGTCATTCTGGGGGAGGGGGCTGAGGAGCACACAGAGATGGAGCTGAGAACCATCAGTGGTGTGGAAGGAAACACAAGTTGTTCTAAGCCCAAGAGGCCTGCAGAGATGCCCCAGGCAGGGGGTGATGAAGGGAGGGCCAATGGGCTGGGTCTTGCGCCTCCCATCCTTCCCTTCAGCCAGAGCTCTGTTTTTATCAGTTCCTTTGGGGGTTGAGGGGTGGACACATACAATTCTGCATGGGGAAATAAAAGGATTCTGCTCTTAGGATCATTTTCCTAAGAAAGGGGGCTGATGCAAGAACCCGGCAACAACGCAGTCAGGAGAGGAGCCATCAAAGGAGGCTGATGTGTAGATCGATGTTAAAGAAGCTGAGGGGTGAAGTTTCCAGCAGGGAGGAGAATGATCCGTGGAGCTGCCTGGCTTCACATAGTTGGGGGAGGACAGAGGCAACAAGGACCTGACACCAGTCAGGTCAGGAGGAGGAGAAGCTGAAGTTAATCTTTTGTTTTATTTATTTTTTATCTTGAAAGGAGGTATAATGTAAGTTTTTCATAGAATCAAAACAAAGAGAGCCATCACTGCTTCAAAATCTACAACGCTGATGTCATGAATTTCTGACAGTTGTATCACATTTCTGACTGTTACAGCCTCCCCCACACACCCAGGCGATGAAGAAGGCTCATTCCAGTGAGACGCATCCTCCGGGTGCTGTGCTTCTGTGGGGGACGGGCGGGGAGGCAGGAGTGGGTGCCTGTGTGGAGGGATTGGTGACCTTGACCAGAGCAGGGGGGAGGACGGGCGGGTAGTCTGGACAGAGACAAGAGGACAGGAGCTTGAAAAATATGGAAATATCAAGATGAAAATATTTTCATTTGTGCTGAGTGATGGAATTGATGGAAATAATTCCTTTTTTTAAATCTAAAATAGATCTGCTTCTCTTTTCCAGAGATAATCTTAAATTATTCCATTATTTTCCATTCAACAAATTGACTTATTTAATCTTCACATTTTTGTTAACTAGAATAAATCATCTCTGATGAACCTGAGGAATTGTGTAGTATATCTGTACACACACACACACACACACACACACATGCACTCATTATTTGAAGTATATATAGATAATGGGTTGTATTTGTCTTGGAAACAAAAATATCTGTTCCCACTAGACTAAAACGAAAGCAGTTTAACTTATCTAGTAATTGTGAGACTTCTGAGCATTGGAATGAGAAATGAGAAGTTCTAGAACATAGTGTTTTCTGTCTTTCTGACATTTTCTTTTTCAGTGAAGTCTCACATTTAGTGAGGACTGACTGTGTGCCTGGCAGGGAAGAGGAGTGGTGGCCACACAGTGGGGACACCAGCTCTCTCCAGTGGTGTAGGGGTGGCCTGAGAAAATAAACCAATAGAAACACAGTTATTGAATTTCCTCCGTGCTTTTACTGTTTTCTTCTTTCATCCAAAAAGTGGAAAAACAGAATGTTACAATTAATTTCTCTTCAATTATGACTTTGTAGCTTGCAGTAAGGCTCATTCCTCAGACCCAGTGTGCCCCAGCATATCTTCTGCCTGTTTCGGCCGTCACATTCTGCTCATCCTGGGAGCCCCACCCTGAGAGTCCTGAATGGGCTTGGACAGCATCTCTGTCTCCAGAGGTCATTATTAAGGTGCATGGTGTGTAGTGGGCCCACCAAATGGTGGTTTTCCTTGTGTCCTCTTGTGACTCACCAGCATTGGAGCTAGCGGTCACCTTTGGAGACTCTGAGAGCTTGGCCCCAGGGACATTGTACAGGCTCGGGAAATGGCCAGTGTTGGTAGAACTCAGAAGATGCAGGCCCTGGTTTGGGCAGTGCATGAAAGAGGACCCAGAGAGGATTCCCTGAGTGAAGCATTCTGGAGAGACCCTGAGCAGCTCTGGGTGGGTCCCAGACCACAGAGTGTGTGGGGGCAGAAGGGCTGGGGTGGGGGGTATGGGGGGATTGGGGGTTGTAATTTGCAGAGAGGGAATGCCGACAGCTGAAAGTGCTCAGATGCCCTGTTTGCCCCAGTACCAAAGGAAGTCGTATGCGAACTTTATATATAACTTTAACATGAAAAGGTGACAGTAATGACGTGTGCCAGTAAAATAGAATTGTGAACGGGAAAGGTATCGTTTAAATTGGGCCTCAGCTTCCTCTCAGATCTTCTAAGTCCTCTGTTTGCTGAAACCACGTTGGAACCTTCCATAAGGCATGTCACTGCCACAAGTGGTTGTTTCCGTGTTCCAGCCGTTACTGGAGTATTCACATGGTTCAAGACTCGGAGCCTGCGGAAGACATAATTTTCGCTTAGAAGATTTTATCCTAAATGTTTTAATAGCCAGAGGTGGGCACGATTTGTTCCTCTAGGCAGGTTAGCCAGCTATACCAGCCACTCAGCGGCCACAGGGGGGCAGGGCATCCTAGCTTATGCAGGTTTGGCAGCCTGCTTGAGTTTTGGTCCTTGTTTGTTTTAAAACACTCCCCTTCATTCTTACACTCCACCATCATAAACGCTGCTTTAATTTGTGTTAGGTGGTCTTTAACATGCAAATGAAAATGGTGAGACCTTTCCAGTTTGAAGTTAATTTGGGCTGTTTGAATTGCTTTAAATGGTTGATCTTGAGTGTCCCGCTTAGGGCAGAGTGAAATTTTGAGTCACCTTGAACGTGATTAAAGATGATTTATATGCCAAGAACTTCGATAATTGAAGGATAACTAGGACCAGAGAGAGAACACTGGCTCTGTTGTATTATTTGGGGGGGAAAATGAAAGTGCTTCCACCCTTTCCTCAAGGGCTTTAGTAGCATCAGAAGTCAAACTCTTTTGTTATTAATTTTTAAAGCAACTTGGTTGAAAATTCTTAGTTGTGTGTTTATATTCAAAACACGAATTTAGTATTTGATCTCTTTATAGTCATATTTTAATATTTATTCACACATTTTAATGTTACGTGAGCTATAAATGTTTAACTTTGTTTCTGCATTTTCTCTTGTACATTGAATTTTGGAGGATTTATTATAATTAGAGAATGAAAATTGTAAACTAGCTTTTAAAGTATTTTACTAAAAAGTAAAAATCCCTTTTGGCCTAATTATACACTTTGAGTTATTGTGTTTTTTAAAGATAACTCATAATCACTAGTATGCCCATACCATTTTCATTTTGGCATGAAAATTCATCAGTATTTTGAAAATTACATGATTTACTTTTTTACCATTTATATTGTTTAAATTCCTGTAATCTTTGGTTTCCACATAAAGGCGATTCTTTTTATTTATGAAGTAAAACAACCGTACTGTATGCTCTAAATTTGCAGCAGAATGTTAATTTTAAATGGATCACAATGTTTATTCTCCCCCTCTCCCTTGAAAATGTTGTTAATGAGATACAACAAAATTGAAAGGACATGTGAATGCTTTGAGGCAGGGCCATTTTTAAATCCATGTTTTATTTTGTTTTTGTATGTGTGTGTAACACAAGATTTATCATCCAGTAGTTTGATGTCTTTCTAGTAAAGGAGAAATGTTTTCCTGTTTACTTTCTCAGAACGAAGTATATTTTGGACCAGACAAAAGAATAACCGAAGCAGAATTGCTGAATTCATTCTGTTCTTTACAAAAGTGTTAAAATCCTTTAATTTCATGAGGATCATGAGATGCCTTTCTTGTATTCCTCCAAATGATGATTGTGGCAAATATATCTCACTTCATATTTTTGACTGAGTCAGTGTTGTCTATTTTGGGTTGTAAGTGTGTTATTTGTTTTATAAATCATACGCGGGTAACTATCTAATAATAGCTTTTTGAACCTTTTACGTACTGTTCTGAGGCACATTCATGAAGAATTGACTTAAGAGCCAATGGTTTTAGCATGCCAGTTTTTCCTAGTTCTCATTTCAGAAGGTACAATACATAAGTTTACTGCTATTTTTTTCTCAATGTTTTCTCAGATTTGTTTTAGATCATGGAGCTCTTTAAAAACACAATTTTCAGTTCATTTATTTGGGTGGAATAAAATGATAAAGCCAAGAACTTGTCCGGTAGAAACCATTACATTCATAAGCTTAAGGATCTCCACATCATTGTGCAAGATTTGGTTCCCAATATATTAATGGGAATTATCTGATATTACTTTTTCCCCCCCTTGATTGAATGGTTTCACAAATACCATACTTGGGTTGAACTATTAAAATGAGTATAAATCTTATAAATAGTCATGTCATAGTTATATATAATTATGAAATAGAATAGTCTGTAATTGTGTTATTGTTTCCTAATTACTGAAAGAGTTGTTTAGATTTCATGACTGGGTTATAACACTTATTGTAACTTAAATAGTGAATGAAATGAACCACCTGTTACAACATGAATGTTTGCCCATGAAGTATTGAAAAATACTTTATGAGAAACTGGTAGAAAATGAGAGGGGTCCTGGGATGAAGGTAACTAACTGGCCTTACAGCTGGACTCCAGCCAGTGTTCCAAGGACAGAATCTGAGGAAACTTGATAAAGCCGGGTGGATCTTATCAACCAAGGATAGAGCAATAGTCAATGGCAGTATTTTCATTCAGTTGCTAAGTGGGAATGATGTGAATGTGGGAATGAGAGGGTCTGTACTAGCTTTTGGGGTTGAAATAAGGTTAGGGGCAAGGAGCTAGTTTTTCCACAGGGCATGGTTAACATATGGGTGCAGTAAATTGGGATTTAGGGTTAGACTACTATCCGAGCAGATACCTGCACTACAAATTTGAAGCCAAGCCAGGGGTTGCGCAATCAAGAATTGCACGCATGAAGAAGAAAGCCTCCGTTTTGACAGCTAGTGGGAGGCCTGACAGTTTGTTGACAGCCCCTCTAAATCCCAACACCAGAAGGCTGGGAACAGACCAGTGTATTCTGTATGTAGTAGATTGTTAAACGTTTCCTGCAGAAACTTGTAATTTTTAAATATATGCCATTGTTTTTTAAAGTAAGAGAGTATTGAGTAACCTATATGCCTAGGAAAAAACTGTGAAGATACAGCAAGAAGGAAATGGATGGACAGGCTGTGCTGCTGCAGAGGTGAGGAGGGATGGATAGAATCCAAACTCAGGATTGGGGGACAGTTTTCCCAGAGAGGAGGAAATGAATAATTGTGTATAGTTTGGGGAGGGAGTTTAATTTTCTGGTTGCACATTAAGCTCACCAGTTGAGGAAGAGGAAGAAGGTGGAAAGGTAGGGATTCTAAGGAGAGGTGAAGATGTGCAATTGCTGGAGAGGGAAGAAAGATTTCCAGGCATGCCATCAGTGGAGGTCAGAATCTATGACTGTACCAGGGCCATTCTGGTGTGATGATGTCCAGCAGTACTGGACTTAGCAGCAAGAACTGCCACAGTTGGATTATTAGACTGCTTGCCATTAAAAATGAAGAAAGTAGAGAGGCGAGGTTGTAGGTGAGAAGGTGATTGAAATCATGGCCTTTGATGCTCAAGGAAGTAAATGCAGAAGAGAGCCGAAGGACTGGGGAGGCAAGCAGTGGGTTTAAGGTCTCCTTGCAGAGAGAGAGAAAGTGGGGAGTTGGCAGAGCTTTCTCCCAGTGTTGGAGGTGAGAATGTCAGAGGTTTAGAAGGGAAGCAGCGACAGCGAAGACAAGGCATGTTCAGAAAGTGGGCTGCTGGAATGGATTGGGGGTCAGGCTCATCCCAGGACTGGTAAAGGCAGGAATTTGGTGGTGGGGAATGAAGTGGGTATTATCTTAAGCAGTATAATGCATATAAGCTGTCCCCAAATGTTCTGAAGAGAGAGAGAGAGGGAGAGAGAAAGGAAGGAAGGAAAGAAGAAAACAAAGAAAGGGCAAAGGTAGGAAAATGTTAAGCTGGTGAATCTGGGTGTTGGGAGTATGTTAGAGTTCTTTTTTATGGGGATTGTATTATTTTTGCAATTGTCCTGCAAGTGTGAAATTACTCCGAAATAAAAGTTAAAAAAAAAAGGAAAGGGAAAAAGCAAGTAGATTGTGGGCTGCTAAAATGACCTAGGAGATCTATAGGGATACTGTGAGTCTGAAAACAAAGATCAAAGGGTTCATATGAGGAAATAGAAGAAACACGTGTGGAGTATGGACCAACGCGGTGTAGTAATTTATGACTTCATTTCTGACACTTTCCAGATTCTACTGAGAGTAATAATTCTTTTTTCCCTCCAGTGGAATTGATTTGATATTACCTAAAATACGTCCACACTTCCCTTATTTATTTTAGTCTGCTGTAAGATAGCAGCTATTTCAGAAACTGAAATTGTTGAGCAGTTTGTAAATCCATGGTCAAATGATAATCTTGGGAGCCTTCCTTCCTCAAATCCCCTTTTCACACACTGCTCATAAAGAAGCTAATTGTTTTTGCGGTAGTGTATATTTGTATTTGAAGTTGAAATCCACTTTAGAAATTCCACAGTATTTTAGTTGTAGGTTTATTTAAACATAAACATATATATATATATACATGTATACATACATATAATGAGTAAAAATTTTTTTTTTTTACTACTCATAAATTTTAGATCTTTGTAAGGAGGCAGTACGCATTCTTGTTTCTCCAGTTTGCTGGGTTTATGACACAAGGAAGCATATATCCATGTTTCAACTTGGCGTTTTTATCAAGGTGAGGCTGACTTCTGAAAGACATGAAGAAGAGTGTGGAATTTGGATGTGGAAGGGGTTGGGAACATCACTTAAATTTATGCCATTGTTTTTTTAAAGTAGGAGAATACTGAGTAACCTTATATACCTAGAAAAAACTGTGAAGATAGAGCAAGAAGGAAATGGTTGGAGCCAGGCTGTGCCGCAGAGGTGAGGAGGGATGGATGGAATCCAAACCCAGGATTGGGGAACAGTTTTCCCAGGGAGGAGGAAATGAATAATTGTGTATGGTTTGGGGAGGGAGTTTAATTTTCTAGTTGCATATTAAGCTCACCAGTTGAGGAAGAGGAAGAAGGTGGAAAGGTAAGGATTCTGCCTTTGTAGCCCAGCCCTGCTTCTCTGTCAGGAAGGAGCAACAACAATATGACTTAATAAGAGAACTGTGAGTCACCATAGTCCTTGTTTAATCACAGATGTTTAGGGAAGCATGGGTTGGGTTATTTCACAGTGAATTGTTTTGCTTAATTCTATATCTTAAACTAGCAATTATGCAATTTACCATGTAGCACAGAAACATTCGTGACATGCAGCATTCAGCAATATTTAATGACCCCTTCCTGCGTACCAGTCACTATGATAGACACTTGTACTTTGAAAGAGTAATATAAAAAGAAATCAGTGTTTTGTTTCTTATAGGGAAACAGGTGTTTACACAATGACAGTCATTTGTGTCACTGGTTAACTAGTTTAAAAAATTCCCCTTAGTCTCACCGAAATACTGATTTTAGTTCTCATGCCATGGGAGAGTTAATGCAAAGACCCATGACTTTTTATATTTGTAGTAAGCTCTGAGATACAGCTTCATGTGACTGTTTCTTGATTTGAATTTAATTTTGTTCCATGTGATTGCTTATTACTAAAAGTACCAAGTTTGCCTGTCTGAGGATCATCATTAGCTTGAAATACCTTTATCATAATACCAATTCTTTTCTCTTGTGTCAGACAGCAAGGGGTCGGCTTTCCTCCTTCAGGCCTTTGTGCCTTGTTTTCTTCTCTCCTCTGCCATCTTCACTTTTTCTATATATATTGCTAAACAGATCTCTCAATTTTGCAAAAAACTTTCACTTCATTTGCCACCTTCCCTTTACTGTCGGTTTTGTTGAGTGTGCAGTCTACCCATACTTGCCTCTGTCTCTTCAATCTGTTTTCTTTACATTTCTGTAAATTGGTATTTTCAACACAGTGTCTCTCTCTCTCTGTTTTTTTATTTTTATTTTGATACCCTATAGATTACACAGATTTTCCCAGTTTAACTATTTTATATATACAGTTACAATTACAGTATCCTGCTACCATCACCAAAACTTTTTCATCATCACGAGCAGAAACTTTGTACTCATTAAGCACTAACTCCCTATTTCTCTGCACCTGCCCCTGGTAACTTCAATATTTTTTAGTTTAAAAAGAGTCTCTCCGTTTCTATGAATTTGCTTATTCTAAATATTCCAAATAAGTACAGTCATACAGTATTTGTCTTTTGGAATCTGACTTATTTCACTCAACATAATATTTTTAAGGTTCCTCTAAGTTGTAGCATGTGTCAGAACTTCATTCCTTTTTATAGCTGTATTATATTCCATTATATGGATGTATCACATTTTGTTTGTTCATTCATGTGTTGATGGACACTTGGGTTGTTTTCACCTCTTGACAGTTGTGAATAATGCTGCTGGAACATCTGTGTACAACTGTCTGAGTTTGTAATCTCAAATCTTTTCCACCACAGCCTTCTTCTTTGCTGAATACCTTGGCCTTTGCTTAGCCCTTATTCTCCTTGACTTCTGTTTAGGATTTGGCAGTTGATTAATATTCTCTTCTTTTTAAAATTCTTCCACAACATCCCTATTCTCCTTCTGCCTCTCTGATTGTGTCTTTTCTTTTTTCAAGAGTTCGTTTTCCTAACATCTTAATATGTTCCTTATCCCAATATTAATCCTGACTCTTATTTTCTGCCTACAGTCTCTTCCTTCATGGGTGATTATTAACTTTTGTTGATATTTCAAATATGTATTTACTATCTTTGCAAAATTTTCTGTAGTAAACATGAATTCTTTTATACTCAAAAAAATCAGTTAAAATGCATTACTATTTAAATGAAATCAATAGTTCTAAAACTGTTCAAATCACTTTCAGAATTCTCATTGGAAATTACTTTAAGAAAAAATAGGATATTCTCAGAAAGAGTAAATAAATGTTTTATAAAATGGAAATGCATAATAAAGCTTGTCCTGCTAATAAATATAGCTAAACTTTATTAGGAAAAAAAGACTGACTTTATTGATTTGTAGGAGTTTTTGTACAGTGTAGTATTAGTTGTTGGAGGTAGTGTGTGTCTATATGTATGTGGTAGTATATATAGTCACTTTCTATTTCTAGTTCTTAATTTTAACAGTCACATTTAGTGTTCTTTTCCTTAATGATTTTTGCTTTTTTAATGTCTTGTTTAAAACATCCTTTTTTATTTCAGAGTCGTAAAGATATTCTCCCTTATATTTTAAAATAATTTATTTTTTTTTACTGTGGTAAAATATACATGGCATAAAGTTTACCATTTTAATCATTTTAAGTGTACAATTCAGTGGTTTTAAATATATTCATAATGTTATATAACCATTACTACTATATATTTCTAGAACTTCTTCACCACTCCAATTAGAAATTCTGTATGCATTATTTTCCTTATATATTTTTTTGCTTTTCACATTTAGGTCTTTAATCCTGAAATTTGTTTTTGGGGTACAGTGTGAGGTAGGGATTGTTTTATCATTTTCAGAATAGCTAACCCATTGTCTCCACTACATAGTGAATGTTTTATCCTTTCCTCTCCAACCTATAATATCCCATCTCTCAAATATCAAATTTCCATATGTGTGTCGATCTGTAGCTCTCTTATCCCTATGCCCAAACCATACTGTTTTATTTACTGTAACTTAATAACATATCTGGAAAACTGGTAGGAAAATGTCCCCCTGCCTCACCTTCTTTCTTTCATGTTGTCACGGTTATTCTTGGCACTTTAATCTTCCTTAGACACTTTACAATCAGACAAGCAAATTCCGTATAAAAAACCCTAATAGGAATTTTTTTTGGAATTATACTGAATATATAGATTAGGATAGGGAAAATTAAAATCTCTATAATTTGCTCTCTTGTTATATGTGGATGGAGCAGATCTTTCTTATTAAATTGCTTTCAGTCAAATTTTATCTTGTACAGCTTTTGTCAGATGTATTATATATTTTTTGTTATTGTAAATGGTTCCATTTTATTTTCTTTCTCTAACTATGCTGGTGAATATGCATGTAATTGACTTTTGTGTTTTTTTATTATAATCAGCAACCTTGTATTTTAATTCTAATTATTTGTGGATTTTCTTGGTGATTCTATGTAGGCTCTCCTATTCTCTGCAGATTATGACGGATGTGTGTCTTTTTTCCAATCCTTATTTTAGTCCTTTTTGTCTGCCCTTCATATTGGAACTTCAGTACAATGTTGAATGAAGGCAGTGACACTGGGCACCTTCTTAGTCCAGATTTGAAAGGGGCCCTTCTAATGTTTCATCAAGTATAATATTTATGTAGGGTTTTGTGCATAGCTTTTATCAGGATAGAGAAATCCTCTTTTATTCTTGATTTCTTAAGCATTTGTGTCATCAATGAGTGTTAAATTTTAAGGAATGCTTTTTCTGCACCTATTGAGATGATAATGCAGTTTTTCTCCTTTAATCTGTCAATGTGGTAAACTACAGAATTATGCTAGTAGGTTTCTTCTTATGAATATCTTTGTGTTCCCTGGGTAAATTCTACTTAACATTGTTGTTGTTTAAGACTTTGCAAAATTGGTTTTTCTAACATTATATTTAGGATTTTTCCAAATGAAGTAGGTGAGGTGTTCATACTGTCTTTGTCTGGTTCGGTATCTGGGTTACTGGGTTATCCTAGCTTCCTTATATGAGTTGGGAATAATTTCTGTTGTTTCTCTTCTCTGCATCTTGAATGTTAGATATAACATACCTGTACTGTCATATAGGACTTGCTTCTTTGTTTTTTGTTTGTTCTGAAGTAATAGACTCTTGAATTTCTGATTCATTTTCTTTACTGCTTCTAGGGTTTTCAAGTTTTATATTTCTTCTTAAGTCATAAAACCTACTAGCATAATTGTGTAGTTCACCACACTGACAGATTAAAGGAGAAAAACTGCATTATCATCTCAATAGGTGCAGAAAAAGCATTCCTTAAAATTTAACACTCATTGATGATACAATATTTTTTCTTAAAAATTATCCCATTTTTTCCCTAAGTTTTTAATTGTATTGGCCTAAAATCGATCATAGTATTTTTTTTCTTTTTTGTTTTAATGTCAGCTTCATTTGTAGGTGCGGCTCTGTTCTCATTACTGAGGTTGTTTGTGTCTACCTTATCTAGTTTTTCTTTTAGTCTTTTCAAAAAGCCAGCTTTTGGTTTTGTTGCTTCCTTTTAGTATTTAGGTTCCAGTTTCATTAATTACTGTTCTTATCCTATTATTGCCTACTTGTTCTTTGTAAAGTTTATTGAGTTATACACTTAGATCATTGGTTTTCAGGCTTTCTTTTCTTATATACAGTTAAAACTGCAAGGTTCTCTATAAGTAGTGATTAGCTGAATCCATATAGTTCAATATTTAGTGCTTTTATTTTCAATAAAAGTTGAAATTTTCTAATATCTTTCATGATTTCTTCTCAGCTTTACAGATTATTTAGAACTGTGTTCATTAGTTTCCAAGAAGAGGGGCACAAATAGGTTTTCTTTTTGCATTTGGTTTCTGATTTCATTGTGATAAGATAATGTGGTCTGTATGTTAATGATTCTTTGATAGTTGTTGAAATTTGCATTATAGCCGAGTGGGGTCAGTGTTTGTTTTTTAGCATTGTATATAGAATTAAGAATAATGAGGTCTCTGATCTGTTTCTGTATATTTCCTTTATAATAGACTTGTTAGTTGTTATTTAATTTTTTTCCCACTCCATCAATTTCCTGAGACAAGTGTATTAAAATCTACTACTGTGATAGTAGTATTATACATTTTTCCTTCTAGTGATCAAATTTTGTTGTTACTAGTTTTCTTCTATCTGTCTCTTGTTGTGCATGTTCAGGAGTTTCCGTTGGCTACGTAACCTAGCTGTAGAATTGCTGGATCACAGACTACACGTTTATTCAATTCTAGTAGGTAATGCTTAAAAGTTTTCTAAAGTGGTTTAAAAAATTTACAGTCATCCTAGCACTGTATCAGAATTCCTGTTACTCTGTATCTTTAGTAACACTTGGGGTTGTCACTCTTTAAATTTTAGTTATTGTAGTTGGAAACTCTTATCTGATAACTCAATGTGATTAAGTATGCATTTCCCTAATCACTAATGAGCTTGAGCCTCTTTTCATATGTTTGTTGATCTTCTTTATAGTTTCCAACTTTCTGCGAAAACAAGCAATATTGTCTTTTGTCTCCCTGAGCATAAGTATAGTTATTTTTTAACTTTATGCCTCATATTCAACTATCTAGAGCCATCTTTGGTATGTTTCTGTTGTTTGTGGTTTCCATGGTTGTTGCTTTTTCTTCCCCATATAGTCTTATCTTTTTTGCATGCCTGGTTATGTCTGATTGAGTGCTAAAAAACTGAAAAAAATAAATTGAGGTGTAGGATTAGAGAATCTTCTTCCAGAATGGAATTGTGTTTGTTTCTGCCAGGCACCTGGCAGCAGTAGCAATCTGGAATTCCTCAGTCTAATTTCAAGGACTGAGAGGATTTTAAACCAAGCTGTAGTGGCCTGTGAGAGCCTGGTGATCTCTGGTTCGTCTTTATTTGTAGGGAGTGCTCCTTCTTCCGGATCCCATCCCAACTAAGGATGATTCCCCAAGACTCATCAACTTTGGTGGGTTTCGGATTCCAGTTTCTGTCACTTGACCCCTGTATGCAGTTACAAGTGCTATTCAGCCATCCTTTCCAGAATTGGAGCACATCCTCAAGGCGCAAGTGGCCCCGTATGCCTGGCGTACCTTGTCCAACCTCCGTCCTCCAAGGACTTAGCTTGGCAGTTCTTCACTATTTTATTGGTTCTCTGATGTCTTCAAGATGATATATTTTTTCATTTGTGTTCAGAGTGAGGGTTAGTCCAAATTACCTTGCCCACCATTCCCACAATCTGAATTCCTCTTTTTACTCTTAACCTCTCTGAATTTGCATGTGTCTCTGTGGATTTTGTGGGGGGTTTTGCTTTGTACACAATTTAAATTTTTACTTAGTTTAATTTTATTCATTTATACTTATGATTAATAATGTATTTGGATATATTTCTATGGTATTTTTCTGTGTTCTATAGTTATTCTGCTTTTTTTCCAAGGGTTTTTGTTTCTTTGGGTTTTGATAATGTTAAATGCATTTATTTCATAGTCTCTGTTATATTATGTGGTGCTCTTTTGAATTCCTATAATCTACTCAAGTAGCTGGGATTCTATAGTTCTGTGATTTTCAAGCGAGCTTTTTTTTTTTTACGTGTACTCCAAAATGTTTTCCTTCTTCACTACCAACATCAAGAAAGAATGCCAGGGCAGGCCACGGTGGCTCAGCAGGCAAGAATTCTTGCCTGCCATGCCAGAGGACCTGGGTTCGATTCCTGGTGCCTGCCCATGTTAAAAAAAAAAAAAAGAAAGTATGCCAAAGATAAGGCAGAATTGGAAAATATGACCCATAAAAAATAAACTAGAGCTGGAAAAGGCAGAACTATATATAGAGAAAAAGATCAGTACTTATGAGGGATTCAGGGGAAAGGATAAAGGGATAAATTAATGGAGCTCAGTGAAATTATTCTGTATGATACCATAATGGTGGGTATATGACATAATGCATTTCTCAAAAGCCTTGAACTGTATGTACAGAGGGAACCCTGATGTGTGAGCTATAGATTTAAGTTACTAATAATGTATCAAGATTGGTGCATCAGTTGTAGCAAATGTACTACACTAATGGACATGTTAATAGCAGGAAAAACAATGTGTTTGTGGGGGGAGGGGTGTATGTATGAGAACTTTGTACTTTCTGTGCATTTTTTCTGAAAACCTATCAATGTATTTTGAAAATACTCCTCAAGATATAGAAACTAATCAAAACTAGAAATCAAGGTGAAAAAAGCAGAACCAAATTAAGTATTAAGTCATCCATCATACATATAAATTCATTCCTTGTCCCCAAATAATTTGTTACTCTTTATTATGTCCGGGAGGTTATTTGTGGAGTTTTAGTTATATATGGAAATAAGGACAAGATTATACAGCAAAGCGCTTCTCAAAAAAAAAAAAAAAAAAACTCAGTTTTTGCTTATAAACTCAAACTTGCTCTCTATACTTTAAAAGTATGCAAAAATATTTTTGAATGATATTTGAAAGATTTCTCCATAAGGTTGTTAAAATAAGAAGATGAAGAAGAAGATGGGCCTGTCAAGAGGGTTCAAGGGGAATGTGTCAGAAACTGCTGACCTGTTTGCTTAGCAGAGCCCAGAAGCTTGCTGACTCAGTATAGCAGATCATACCCAGTGAACACACACGAGAGATAGGTTGCGTGTTTCCAAGAAGCATTTCCTGGGCTCCTGGTGAATGCCCTGGCTTAGAGGTTGTAATTATTATATCAGAAGCAAATTGGCATTTGTGTTTGTTTTTAAGTGTGTGTATATATATATTTAACGTGTGTGTGTATGTATCTAAAGAGCACAAAACAGGGAACAGAAGTCACATTGGATGAGTGCCTGCCGGGAGGGTAAATGTTAGTGCCTCCATTGTGCTGATGAAACTCCGGCATGGAGGTGTTAGCTGGCTGAGTAACCAGGGGCGGAAGAGAAGCAGTCCCGAAAGGACAGGCCTCCAACACGTACCAGCCACCTCCTGCACTGCCTGAGGCAGACTGGCCAGAGGTGTAAGAGTGTGAGAGCAGCACCCTTTGAGGCTTGCCGGCTCCACAGGCTGAGGGGTGGCTGTTGGATGAGTAACACTGAGAGAAGACCTTCCTTTACGTGGTTTACCCTCAGGGCACTTTTTGCTGATTTGGTAGTGCTGCTTTCTCTATGATCCCATAGAAAGAAGTCTAAATGGAGACTGGAGCCAAGTGGCGAAGCCTGGGCCAATACTGCTTGATTCCCTCACTCCATGGCATCCTCTGAGGACCCCGGAGCACGCTTAGGAGAGAAATGTTCAAGCCACAGAGAATTCCAAGTGAGGCTGAATAATACGTATCAAAGTAAAGTTGGCAGGTTTCTTGCTGTGTATCCAGCCTGAAGAAAATACAACAAGAAGAGGGGGCTCAGTGCAGGAGCCGTACCTGTGTACCATGCAAGATTTAGACAAGTGTTAGAAACTTTAGATGGGCATAAACTCTAGTTGTTGGTGTGGCAGCACCAGCCCTTTGTTATTTACTGGGATTGGAGCAGGTTAAACAAGATGCTACAGGGAGCTGCTGGCACAAGTGGATACAAGCCAGCAACATTCCCGAGGGATTAGCTCTGCTGTTTACAACCAATGCATGCTGGGAAACTTCCTGCCTTTGCATTCCAGCCCAAACTAAGAATGTTGGAATTTAAGTACAGTGAATATCCGGGAGGAGTGGGGCTGGCCCTGGTGGCATAGACCCTAGCAGCATTCCTCAGATAAATGCAAACTGAACCTGACTTGGTCTAAGGCTAGATTTCCTCCGTTCTGGAGAGTAGCTAGGTTAAATCTTGTAGTCCGGATTTCAGATTTCTAGGGAAAGGACTGTAATTGGCCCATCCCATACCATGTTCCTGGGCTAAGCAGTGTTGTTATATTACACTAACATAGTGGCTGTCAAGGAAGTGGGATGGTATTCAGATAAAACTATATATATATATATATATATATATATATATATATGTATGTATGTATAAACATATATACATAATACATGTTTTATATATAAATACAAAATAGAGATCATATTTATATTCAATTTGTGTTCTGCCTTTATCTACATATAAAACATGAACAGTTTCTTTATATGATATTCTTTGAAAACATTTTAATGGCTTTATGCTAATCCTTGAATGGACATATCATAGTTTGATTCTTCCATTGTTGAACATTTAGATTGCTTGCAGTTTTTCCTAATTGTGAAAATCATTGCCTTGAATATAAATCTTTCTCTAATAATTTCCTTGGATATGTATCTTTCTGTAACTTTATTTTTCCTGATGATTGATTTCAAAAAGAGAATCTCTGAACCAAAGGATAAGATTTTTTATTTTTTTTTTGTTTAGCTGTTGGCATGTAGTCAGAAAGGTGCAGTAACAGATGAGTATGGGGCTTATTACATACAGATGGTGAAACACACATTAGAATAAATCAATAAGGTATACTTAGCTGTAAGGGTAGGAGTACAGTGGTTGGCAAGGGGGGGCATGGAAAGGCATTCAGCATATGGGAGAGGTGGTTTTTTCTTTAAACAGTCTTATTGAGATGTAACTCACATAGCATACAGTTCACCCATTTAAAGTGTACATTTCAGTGGCTTTTGGTGTATTTAGAGTTGAGCATTTATCACTATCTTTAGATTGTTTTCATAACCCTGAAAGAAACTCCACTTCTCTTAGCTGTTGTTTTACTTTGTAAGCTGCTGGAATGCAATATACCAGAAATGGAATGGCTTTTATTAAGTTCCAAGTTTATAGTTCTAAGACTATGAAAATGTCCAAACTAAGGCATCCAGGGAAGGATACCTTGATTCAAGAAAGGCCAATGGGTCCTCTAGAACACCTCTGTCAATTGGAAAGGCACATGGTGACATCTGCTAGCTTTCTCTCCTGACTTCTCATTTCATAAGGATTCCCTGGGAATGTTCTCCTTCTGCATCTCCAAAGGTCTTTGGCTGTTTGGGCTTTCTCAGCTCTGTTGGCTCTTTCTAAAATGGTTCTATCTTAACGCGCTCCATAAACAACCCCACCTTGAATGGGTGGAGATATAACTCCATAGAAACCATCTAATGAAAAGTTACCATCTACAGTTGGGTGGGTCACATCTCCATGGAAACAATAAAAAAGATCCCACCCAGCAATACTGAATGAGGATTAAAGAACTTGGCTTTTCTGGAGTACACAGCAGATTCAAACTGGCACAGCTGTCATCCCCAAATCCCCCAACACTGTCCCCAGTCCTTGGCACCCATTAATCTACTTTCTTTTTCTATAGATTTCCCTGTTCTACTTACTCTACTTAGTCTTTTGTGTCTGACTTCTTTCACTTAGCATAATGTTTTCAGGTTTATCCATGGTATAGCATGTATCAGTGCTTCATTCCTTTTTATGGCTGAATAATATTCCATTGCATGGATGCACCATATTTTGTTTGTCCATTTATCTGTTAATGTTGAACTTCTGTCACAAGAGTAGGAAGGGTCTGTAAGTCTGTGATTTGAGGAAAAGTGTAGAGGGCCCATTTCAGAGTAATGAACTTGAAGTAATAGTGACATCAGTTTTTTTATTATGGGACTTTCTCCAGCATCATTAGGGTTTTTTTTAAAATTTATTTTAGTAATACATATTCAACTTTAAAATTTCCCCCTCTATCCTAGAATGAGCTGGGACTCAACATCAAGGGATTGAGAAAAACTTCTTGACCAAAAGGGGGAAGAGAGAAATGAGACAAAATAAAGTGTCATGGCTAAGAGATTATAAACAGAGTCGAGAGGTTATCTTGGAGGTTATTCTTATGTGTTATATAGATATCCCCTTTTTTAGTTAAGTTATATTGGAGAGGCTGGAGGGAAGTGCCTGAAAATGTAGTGCTGTGTTCCAGTAGCCATGTTTCTTGAGAATATTTCATTATATAATGATATAACTTTTGCAGTGTGACTGTGTGATTGTGAAAACCTTGTGTCTGATGCGCCTTTTATCTATGGTATGGACAGATGAGTAAAACATATAGATTAAAAATAAATTAATTAGTTAGTGATCAATGAAAGGGAGTCAGGGGTATAGAAAAGAATAGGGGAAACAAAGGCTAAAATATATTGGGTAGATGGAAATATTAGCAGTCAGTGAGAGGGAGGGATAAGGGATATGGTATGTATGAGTTTTTTCCTTTTTTCCTTTTATTTCTTTTTCTTAATTGATGCAAATATTCTAACAAATGATCATGGTGATGAATATACAACTATGTAATGATATTGTGAGTTATTGATTAAAAACCAAGAATGGAATGATCATCTGGTAAGAGTGTTCATGTTTGTATGTTTTAAAAAAATAAAAAAATATTTCCCCCTTTAACCACATTGATATTTAATTCAGTGGTACTTATTACATACACATTGTTGTGCTATAATTACCCTCATCCTAATATTACCACAACTTTTCCATCTCTCCCAACTGAAAGTTTGTACCAATTAAGCTTTAACTCCTCACATTCCATAACCAGCCCCAGCCCCTGGTAACCTGTATTCTAGTTTCTGACTTTATGAATTTGCTTATTCTAATATTTCACATCAATGAGAGCATACAATATTTTTGCTTTTGTGTCTGGCTTATTTCACTCAGTAAGTTGTCTTCAAGGTTCATCCATGTTTTACATGAATTGGAACCTCATTCCTTTTCACTGCTGTATAATATTTCATTGTACATATATACCGCATTTTGCTCATCCATTCCTCTGTTGATGGACACTTAGGTTGCTTCCATTATTTGGCAATTGTGAATAATGCTGCAGTGGACATCTGTGTGAAAATATCAGTTTGAACCCCTGCTTTCAATTCTTCTGAGTATATACTGAGAAGTTGCGTTGTGGGGTTATATAATAATTGTATACTTAACTTACTGAGCAACCACTGATCTCTCTTCCACAGTGGCTGTACCATTTTATATTCCCACTAATAGTGACATCCTCTCCCACGATTATTATTTTCCATTTTTTAATAGTAGCCATTCTAATGGCTGAGAAATGGTATCTCATTATGGTTTTGTTTTGTACCTCCCTGAAATCTAATGATGTTGAGCATCCTTTCATGTGTTTTTTGGTTATTTGTATATCCTCTCTGGAAAAATGTCTATTCAAGTCTTTTGCCCATTATAAACAGTCTACTATTAATGGCATTTGGGTTTTTCCTAATTTTCGTTCTTTAACACAGTGCTTCAATGGACATTCTTATGGATATACCTTTGAACTTTATATGATTATTATCTCAGGGTAAATTTCTAGAAATAGATTTGGTAGGTGAAGGGATATATTTTGACATACTGTGTCTTCTTACCTTCCCGAAAGGCAAAGGGAATTTACATTCCCACCAGTAATACAGAAAATCATTCATTTCCTCATATTTTCATCACTCCAAAATTTTCATTTTCTTAATCAGTGGTGATTTGATGAATGAAAAATAGCTCACCAGTGTCTTTGTTTGCAGTTTTTTATACTTATAAGATTGAATAGTATTTTCTTTCTTCTTTTTTGCCATTTGTGTCCTTTTTTTTTTGGTAAAATTTGTAAGGTTGGAAGTTTATAAGGTAAATTTTAGGATTATTAAGTAGGAAGTGTTTTTTATTTGTCAGTATTTCCTTCTAGTACTTTCACTAAAAATTTTAATGATATATTTTTATTACCGTTAATTATAATTTTTCCATTTTTAACCAGTTTATTATTCCATTATCCTTTTCTTTGTTCTTTTACATTTCCCTTCTGCCATTTTTTCCTGTGGCTTGTAATAATCATTTGATTTCTTTTAAAAATGCTACCTTTAGTGTTAGTCTTCAAAATATTTATACTTCTCAAGACACAAGAAACTTAAAACCCTCAATTAGACATTTTTCCACACAGCTAACCCTTGCATTTTCACACCAATTATTTCTTTTTACTTTAGTTTTAGAAGACATTGAACTGCTAGCTAAAGATTTTCTTAGAAACCTAAGAAGCATAGCTCTTTACAAAATAATGTTAATACGTAATCCAAGATAAAGTATCTCTATGCTCTGTACAGAAGACTCAAAGTGATTGAAAAGTGTTAGAAACAAAGCAGTGAGTATGAAACACAAGGCAAATTGCATATGAAAAGAAAATCTTGATATCAGAGAAGGTAGGATTTAGGCCCAAAAGCATTACACAAGAGAAAGACACTGTATACTTCTAAAGGTTATAATTCACAATTAAAAAGTGATGGCTTTGTCTATGCTCTAAATAACAGACACACCTTTCATGAAGCAGAAACCATAGGAGATAAAAGGAGAGAGAGGCAGGCACGCAGTGATAATAGGAGAATTTAAGACATACACAAATCAAGTGCAGATAATTAGTAAGGACATATATGGCATAAATAAATAATCAGTAAGGCGATCCACAGAGATATCTTGAGCTCTGTACCCCAATAGTAGAGACTAGACCTTGACTGCAAATGCACGTGGATCGTTTATTCCAGTTGACCTCATATTAGTTGATTGTAAAAAATTTCAGATAACTTTAAAAATAGAAAGAAACCAAGCTGCATTTTCAGAATAAAACTAGAAAGTATAATAAGCCAAAAGGTCCTTCGGTTTATAAGTTAAAGACTCTTAAACAATTATTAGATCAAAAGGAAAATACGAACAAAATTCCAGAATTCTGAGAAATAACAATAATAAAAACATGACATTTTAGAGCCTATAAATAAAGTTTAAACAGTGCTTAGTTGAAGTTATAGTATAAATACCTGTCTAAATAAAAATCAAAACAAAAAACAAAAAGGAAATGAACTAAACATCAAATTCGAACAGTAAGGAAAAACAACAAAGTAAAGTAAAAGAAAGCAGAAAAAGAGGGATTAATAAATGTAAAAGCTGAAATTAACCAGTTACTAAACAGCAAAACAAAGGAATAAATAAATCAAGAAGCTAGTTCTTGAAAAAAGATCAAGGAAAGAGAAAAACTACTAGCCAACCTTATTTTCAAAAAAGTGGAGGAAGAAAACAAGAAATGACAAGGGGAAAATAACATCAAAGCAGAGGAAATCTAAAATAAAATGAGACCATTTCGCAGTGTTTTGGGAAAATACATTTGAAAACCTATATGAAAACATAACTTCCTATGAACATATAATTTACAACAGCCTTCCCAAAGTGATAGAAAATGTAAATCTCCCAACACACTGTAAATGAAGTAGAGAAAATTTAAAAAGAATATGATTAAAAAGCACCATGCCTGAATGGCTTCACAGGGAAATTCTTCCAAATCTTCAAAGATATCCCCAAGACTCCTAAAACTGTTCCAGAGCAGAGGAAAAGAAGGAACATTTCCAAATTATTTTAATGTAGTTAATATAACATTGATACCAAAATCTGATTTAAAAACTTTACAAAAAAGGAAACTGCTACATATTACTTATCAATATTGATATGAAAATTTTAAATAAAATGTTAACAAGTAGACTCTCATGGCTCAGAAAAAGTAGATTATGACCAATAAGGTTTATCCTAGGAATTTAAATGTGATGTATTAAGCCATTCATTTAATTTATCATATTTAGTAAATCTAAGGAGAAAAATTATATGATCATCTCCATAGATGCCAAAAAGTCTTTTAGCAACATTAAACAGTTTTTCCTTTTTAAAAAATGCTCATTGAAACAGGACTCAGAACATAATTCTTTAACACAATTAAACATTTTCTCAAACATACATCCAGACAAAAACATGCGTACCTTCATGCATGCATACAAGCAAACTACAAAGTTTTAGTTAATGGGGAAAACTAGAGACTTTTCCTCTAAAGTCATTGTTCTAGTTTGCTAGCTGCCAGAATGCAATATACCAGAAACAGAATGGCTTTTAAAAGGGGGAATTTAATGAGTTGCTAGTTTACAGTTCTAAAGCCGAGAAAATGTCCCAGTTAAAGCAAGTCTATAGAAATGTCCAATCAAAGGCATCCAGGGAAAGATACCTTGGTTCAAGAAGGCTGATGAAGTTCAGGGTTTCTCTCTCAAGTGGGAAGGCACATGGTGAACACGGTCAGGGTTCCTCTCTCACCTGGAAGGGCACACGGCAAACACAGCGTCATCTGCTAGCTGTTTCATGAAGCTCCCCAGGAGGCATTTTCCTTCTTCATCTCCAAAGGTCGCTGGCTGGTGAACTCTCTTCTACGACGTGGTGTTGCAGCATTCTCTGCTCTCTCTGAATCTTCCATTCTCCAAAGTTTCCTCTTTTAAAGGACTCCAATAAACCAATCAAGACCCAACCAAATGGGTGGAGACATGTCGTCACCTAATCCAGCTTAACAGACACTCTTGACTAAATCACATTATCCAGGGAGATCATCTGATTACAGTTTCAAACATACAGTATTGAATAGGGATTATTCTGCCTTTATAAAAAGGGGTTTTGATTAAAACATGGCTTTTCTAGGGGGCATACATCCTTTCAAACCAGCACAGTCATAAAATTTGGAAAGAACAGGGAAAAATCTTCTTTACTTGCTGGTAAAGTTAAGTAAAAACCCTATAGTATTAAATTTTACATGGAAATATTAATTTGAACTGATTTTTTATTTTAAATATATATATTTAAATATATATATGTATTTCCTTGGTCAGTCCACAAAACCATCCTCGAGGCAGTAATGACTCAAATTGTAGTGTCCCAGGGCTCCTTAGTGATATGTCCACTTGCAGATTTAGGGCAGGAAATATTCAAGATGAACCCAGTGCATGTTGTTGTGCTAGAAATCAAAGAAGTTACCTGAGACTAATGGGGTCGTGTTAAAAGACACAGGATCAAACATGAAAGGGCTCTCAGTGGCCAAAGATGGAACCATTTGAGAAATACACATATACAAAATATGCAATCAGTTGAAATACAATGCATATAAAATAATCTATGAGTTTAAAATAATCTATGAGTTTATAGGAATACTTTATAAGGGAAAGAAAGCCATATATAACGATTTACTGGACACTGTTGGGTGGATTAGGAATCAGGGTACTAACTTTTTCTTTGAGTTATCAGAGTTAGCAATTTTAAAAAAGAGTTGTATACCCTGCCTTTTTTGTATCAACCATAATTCAGGTAACCAGGTAGCTATAACTCATGAGGGATGGTTGTTCTTAATAGATGACTACCAGCTAATGAATGTATCAAGAATGGTAGAATTAGAAAATCATCACTTTGCAACCCTTGAGGGATGAATAGGTTGAGACAGTGACCATCAGGGGCTGACACCACTGAATGAAAGTTTGAGGGGAACCTTCCAGTGGAGGGTTCAGGCTGTCACTGCTGCAGCCCACTGATCAATTATTGAAAGAGGGGCTGGGAAGCACTGTTTCCCTCCCAAAGCAGCAGCACTACCTGTCAATTATTTTTACCAAAGAGTGGACCGTGAGTTTAATCATGCTTCTAGCACTAACTTCCGTATACAGAAGATAGGAAGGATAGAGGAGCAGTTTAAACAGATGGCAGACACCATGAGGAAACAGATAAATCCAGACTATGAGTCAATTAGAACAGTGACCTGGTGTCTACAACAAATTAAAGGCATTAAATAAAGGGGGGAGGGGCAACTCCTCTAGATTAAAGACATGGCAAAGATGGTATCAAAGGTAAGAGACATGTGGATGGACCTTGTTTGGATCCTGATTAAAACTATGTGGGTAAAAAGACATTTTTCAAATAATCAGGAAATTGTATTCATGGATTGAGTAGTATATACCAAACAGTTATTGTTAATTCTGTTATATATGGCACTGGAGTTATATTTTTAATTCTACATTTTTTTAGAGTTGCGTACTGGAAATCTGAGATTTCCTCTAAAATACATCAGCAGAGAGTAAAAAGATAATGGAAAATGGGGTAATGAAGCAAACATGTCAAAATCTTGATACTTTTGAATCTGAAATGGGCAAAAAGGGTTTAATTATCCAGTTCTTTCTACTTTTGAATGTATTTGAAAATTTTCATAATAAAAAAATTCAAGCTGCTGAAAGATATGCTCCATCAAAATGAAAGTAAAGTAAGTTACCATAGAAGACATAGAGAATAGAAGCCAGGAGATCCAAGACAGGGAAGAGGCCCGGTCTTCCCCAGCAGAAGATGGCAGGAAAGCCCAAGTGATAGCCGCACCCACATATTCCAAATGCCACTGCTAACCTGCTTGCCACCGGGCTCCTGGGTGCTGCATCACCTCCCTGAGGGCAGGAGCTGGTTGGGTTGTTCCTGCCTCTGCATCCTTTGTACCTGTCTGCCAGTGCTTGCCGATGCAGTAGTGCTTGTTGTGGGAAAGACATTGAGGGTACTGATATGAGTGTGGTTCATTGATGCTCCAAGCGATCTCTGCTGGATACAAAAGAAACACAGTCATGGACAGAGGGGTGTTTCAGGCATTAGATCTGAAAAGGGCTAAAGAAATTTGTATCTGGAGAAGCAGTTTGCCTCAGTTCTCCATAATGATAAGATCAGGGAAATGGAGGGTTAGGAAGCTGGGTTGTTGAATGAATCTTTCACATGGATGTAGAAATTATCCAGGATGATGGAGGGTTTTCCCCCCAACATTTTCGTATGAAAAATTTTAAAAATACAACAAAGTTGAAAGAATTTTACAGTAAATATTCAGTATCCAATACTTGGATTCTACTTTTATCATTTTACTATACTTGTTTCATCACATACCTGTCCATCCTTCCAACCATCCATCCATTTCACCTCTTAGACTTATTGTGAAATATATTTCAGACATGAGTGTACTTCTCTCATGTAGGAGTTTTGAAGAGTGACAATTTTAAGCTAATACTGCAGAAATATACAGTGTTTTTAAATAGCTGGCTGAGAAGAATTTGCCTGACTTTAGGTTGTAAATGATGACATAATTCTTGAATTGGCTTCAGGAACTAAGCTAGATCAAAGGAGCCAGGGCCACTCCCTTACTTTCTTGCTTAGCAGGAGCAGCCGGGCATCCTGCTGACTCTGTATGTCACTGGCCCGTATGGCTCCTCCCACCCCGCACCTTCATCCACTCCTGTCCTGCTGATGAAAATCTTCCTCTGCTCTCTGGGCATAGCTGCAACCTGAAGACAGACAAAGAAAAGGAAGGTGCGGTGTTTTCATAAAGGAAGACTCAGGTAGCACATTCCAGAAGGGAACTAACAGTGATACTAGTGATCCAACAATTAAAACATCATTTTTCTCCCATAAGCGTTTCCTTCTGTCCTTTAGTTTGCATTTGTTTCCTGAATCATGGTTGTTTCTGATCTGTGGTTTAGGTCTAGCCTAGTTCTGATACTTGTGTCTTAGAGGGGTAGCTAGACAATTACAACTCAAGGAAAAATTCCAGGGGCCTTGTGTTTTATTAAATGCTTACCAAAAAGATCTCATTGTTCTCATGCCACTTACAGCCAGTTACAGCTTGGACTTTATTTTTCTCTGTGTGAAGAAAATGAAAAGTAATAGGGGCAAAACATTTTTACATTCAGTCTTGACTAGGTGCTGGTCTCAGCAGCAGGCCTGCATTGTGGTTGGGGCTCTCTGCCTAACATGACCTGTGACCCTGAGCAAGTTCTTTACCTGGCAGTACCTCATTTTCTACATCTGCAAATGAAAATAATAATACCTGCTCTGCTTGTCTCTGGCTTATGAACATACATATAAAGAGCTACGTAAGCATATAATGATGCGTCTGCCCGGATGAGTTTGAGCTTGTACTTTTACCAAGGTTAGCACTTAACCACCGTGTCCTTCATCCTTTCTTTCTGCCTGACTCTCCCTTGCAAGGTCTTCTGCTGTATCTCCACACTTGGTTGGCAAAAGAAAGAGAATGGGCCTGATGGGAGCTCCAGCCCTTTGGTAACTGGGCCTCCTTAGCCCTGCTCCCTTCCCAGGCAAGATCATTTCCCAGAGAAGCCAAAAGAAACCAGGGCTTGGAACAAGCCTAAAAGCCTTGTGCTTGGCTGAGCGATGATTCCCTCTGCCTGAATCATTCTTCCCCCAGGTTCCCTCCAGGCTCTTCTTTCACTGTACGCAGTTCTCTGAGATCACCTCCTTTCGACCTAAACTAGCACTCCACCTGGGTGCAAGTTGTCTCTTACCCTGCTTATTTTCTTCATCTTGCTTTACCTAACAGGACATATTTCCTTTTTTATTGTGCCTCTCCCCCGTTAGAATGGAAGCTCCAAGAGGGCAGAACTTTGCTTTAGTCACCTCTGTGCTTCCTGCACCTAGAATAGCACCTGACACATAGTAGACGCTAATAAACGTTGTTGAATGAGTGAATTAGTTAGACAAAGCCAGAGGTTGAAAGTCAAGTCTATACAGGAATGGAGTAGGAGGTCAGAAGTCATCCAGCCTCCTGCTCTAACCGACCTGGGTTCTCTAGGTCTGTGCCTCTGTTCTTGGGTCTCTGCTTCTCTCTGATGGATACTCTGTGTCCTTGTGTATTAGTCTCCTAGGAAACTCAAAGCAAATACCATGAAATAACCATGAAATAGGTTGGGTTAAACAATGGGAATTTATTCACTCCCAGTTTTGAGGCTGGGAAAATGTTCAAATGAAGGTAACATCAAGACGATCTTTCTATCAGTCATCCTTGGCTCCTCTGCCACATGGCAAGGCACATGGTAGCACCTGCTGATTTCTCCCTTCTCTTCGGGATTGTGCTGATTGTGGTTCCTTGCTTTTGTAGCTTTCTCCCTTGGATTGAATTTTATTCTCTTATAAAGGACCTACTGTAATATAATTAAGACTCTCCCTCATTGAGCTGGGCCACACCTTACCTGAAGTAGCCTCATCAAAAGGCCCTACTTCCTGTGAGTTCACACCCATAGGAATGGATCAAGTTTAAGAACATGTCTCTCTGGGGTACATACATCTTCAGACTACCACAGTGGCTTCCTTGGTTTATTCTTTTGCTTAGGTGGAAAATGATAGGTACATTTTTGAGACTCTGGATGTCTGAAGATGTCTCTATTTTGCATCCACTTTTAATTGACGGTTTGGTTAGGTACAGAATTCTAGCTTGAAAAGTATTTTTTCTCAGAATTTTAAAAACATTGTTCTAATATAGCCTAGCCATGAATGTTGCCGTTGAGATCTCTAATACTGTTCTGTTTCCTAAACTTTGTGTGTGAATTGCTTTTCCACCTTGGAAACTTTTAGTATCCTCTCCTTATGCCTGATATGGTAAAATTTCACCATAACATGCCTCGCTGAAGTCTGTTTTCATCTTTGCCCAACACTTGGCCCCTTCAGTGTGGAAACCCATGCCTTCCAACTTTGAGAAAATATCTTCTGCTTATTTGATAAAACTTACCTTCTCTTTTCTCACTGGAAATTCTGTTCACTTGATGGGCCATCTGCATTGATTTGTTTCCCTGCTGGTTAGATCTTTCCTTTTATACCGTTTTCTGGAGAGAGCTCTATGACTTTTATTTTCTAGCCTTTTTAATAATTTTTATTTATACTGTTTTACTTTTTTCTTTTTCTTTTTTATACTATTTTACTTTTAATTTTCAAATCCCTTCTTCCTTATTATTTTGGTTTCTGTCTCTGATGTTGGAAAGTTTTGCTGAAATGTCCTCTGATCCTTAGTTATCTGTTCAGATTTTAGAATGAGTGACTAAAAAGCAAATTGGCAGCTCTTGAATTGGAAGCCAGCTCTCTCACTCAGAGAAAGTATGCAAGTTTAGGGAAGGGAGGGCCTGGGGATCCAACTGTTCTATAAATTGGTACTCATTGACGCCCCCATTTTTAGCCTTGTACCCCTTTACACCCAACCCTGCTCTCCCTGTTTGGTTCTCGAAGCCTGGGGCTTTCCTGGATCTCAGAGCAAAGTGGCTTCTCTGTGGTGCTACCTTCTGTAGGCATGGAGTTGCAGCCTCTGCTTTTTCTTGTCTTCTACTCATTTTCCTTCACTCAGAAAGTGTGTTGCCCTTTCTCATTCACTTGAATCTTTTTTCCCTTGTGGCTTTTTATCTTTTTTTTTTTTTTTTTGCAGGGATTCAGGGGAGAGGAGATAACATGCATGCACTTTTTAAATTAGAAGTTGGCATAGGTATTTTAATAGTTGTAATCATATAATCATGGATGTACCACTTTAATCTTTTTTTATCCACTTACGTACAGGTGAATTAAAAAGTTTAATTCAGCCAGGTGATTTGGTTGATCTTATTGTCTACGTCAGTGAAGTGATCTCCTGGGAGCTACAATCGAGAGATGTGGAGTCAGCATCTAAAACCAGGCTTTCAGGAGGTACAGTTCTACTTCAAGGTAGTGTCTTTTTGCTTACAGCTGAGGTAGCATAGCTGTCTGTCCTGCTAAGAGCAGGAATTTCTTTAAGAAGTCAGTAAACAACAAAAACAACGAACTCTTATAGAACTAAATCCCAAATGTCCTTTTTTTCAATTATCTGAAAGGGGTTGAAAGATATTTCCAATGTTGTCAAAAGAAGTTAACATTAATTGGGCTTAAATTAAGCCATAAATATTTGCCATGAAAGATTGATGCATGTAAGTTGGGGGTGTGTGTGTATGTCAGGAGTGATGGATTAAGGGGAAGGCTTGAAAGGAGATTCTTGTTGCAACTCACTCTTGTTCATTTCAGAATGTTTTTCTCAACTGCATAGTTAATACTGTAGAGTGACACTAAAATTTATTAGTGAGTTTTAAAATCTAAATTATGATAGTTATATATAAATATTAAGTACATCTTTAAGAAAGAATCCCTCCGTCTTCAAATTTTGGACCTAGGAACTAAAGTCGATTAAGGGTTTACTAGTAAGACTTGAGCAAGACCTTGCAGAACTAGAGAAAAATGGGCTTCTCTAACAACATTGGTGACTTCCATTTTGGCTGCCTGTCACATGAGTAAATGTAATTTTAATAGTACCATTTTTTCCTTTTTAAATTAAGGATAAGTTAGTCTGCCTTAGAGGATTAAATGCAAGAGGTTTCATTAGCCAGCTAGGAAATCCGGTTGTATCTTCTTAATTTACTTTATTAGGTTGAACCCATCTGTATAGGCACCTCCCCGGTGCATGCCATAGTGTTCTGTGATCTTACAAAACAGCTAGCACTTTATTAAATAATAATATATTGATATTTTAATACATTATAAAGTACTGAATAGCTGCTATTCACTAATAATCTTGTTACAGCATGGATTTTAAGGGATCATGTTTTGAAGGACAACTCCAAATGAATAAATTTTTCAAAAAATGTGAACAGGGAAATTACTTAATAAAATGACAGATTTCTAATCAAATTTAATTTCTGTAGTTATAACTTGGATGTTTTTGTTACTATTAGTATCTCCCATTTAAATGTGGAAAACCAGAAAGAAGCCAAATACATTGCATTCAAAAGGTAATTTTAAAAGTTTCTTTGAAATAGTATTTAAAATATACAAATGGGATACAAATATTAATTAAATCCAAGTCACATTAAATGAGGTTGTATGGTTTGTGAGTCATCATTGATCAAATGCAGTAACAGAGGCAAGAATTTTCCAGTGGAAAGGGAGTAAAGTGATCAGTGGGCTGGGGTGGAGTGGGTCAAAGTGGGGAATTGTGTGGTCGTAACTATTCTAGTTAAATCCGTGTAGAAGAAGTTAAGAATTGCTAGGTGTCCAGTTAATTCCAATGGTAGTTTGCCAGTAAATTGCAAAAAAGGCGGTTAAAGCAGTGAATAATAAAAGATGATCTACAACCCCCCAAACATTTTATTTTAATTAAAAACATATAAATGTACATTAATTCACCTAATATTTGGATGTAGATCCCAGGCCTTTTCTTTGAGTATGAACCTACTTAGTTCCACTTTTTGTTCTTCCCTTAACCATAGCTGAATTACAATTGGAGTTTTTGTAAGGTGGAAAGACTTAAAGACACCTGGATAGTCTGCGGAGTAAATTCTTCATGAGTTTTATCAATTTCTGTCCTTCCTATTTACAGTTAATCTCTTCCATATTTAGTTCTGCAGTTTCTCCTGTCCCCTCCCCTCTTTCATTAAGTGTTTACCTTCATTAAGTGTTTCCAAAGCACAACTGACTAAGATTATATTGTTCATAGAGCCGAAGTGTGTGTGTGTGTGTGCTTGTGTATGTATGTGTGTTTGCTCTGTGGAGGGGTAGGGGAGAAGCCTGCTGACCTCTGAAGTCCTGTCTGTACATGCTTGGCTGAGGAAGTGGAGAGCAGTTGTTCTGGCAGAACTGAGTGAGTGGAGTTCAGGTATGAGCATGTGTGCTGTGCTGAGTTTAGATATGAGCATTTAGGAAGCCTTGGGCCCTCTTCCTAA